>PVLD010010461.1:0-70699 GCA_004027595.1 Dinomys branickii | reverse complement strand
TTTCCCACGTCTCGCCCCGGCAGCCTGGTCCGCCCTACCACATCTCCCCCGGCATCTCAGAGAAATACGCCCAGTTTAAACTTCCCAGCCGAGGTTCCGGCATTCACGCTCACCAAGTCTGTCTCGAGCTGGTGGTGTTTATTAAGGAGGTTCGCTCCCTTGCTGCTCACCCGGTCGCCATCTTCCCCGGATCCCACTTCCTTAATTCTTAAATGTTGCTCCCAAATTTTCAATTCAGCTCCACTTTATAAATGTAATCTCATAGAATCAGGAGAAGTAATCAATGTGTCACTCAAAGAAGCCCAACCTGCACTCAAAGCTGGGTATATGAGTCTCCTCTCCTTCTAGAACTATATACCTAGCATATGTTGATTCATTTAATCACTAGATTTACTATGCAGCTCCTACTCTAACTTAGGTGCTGTTCCAGACCTTGAAAAAGGGACAAAATTCCTTGTTCTCATGGAGCTTACACTCAAGGAAGGGAAAATAAACAACAAAGATAGTAACTAAGTAAACTACATAGTGTGCAAGAAAGTAATACATACAATTAAAAAAAACAAGTAGTAATTGGAATCAGAAGTATTCTATTGTTTCACATCTTACAAGTTTTTTTTTGGTCAAAACGTTTTATTAAAAAAAAGAAAGGTCTATGGCACTGAATCAAGGCCAGCCATTTTCTGTAGCTGTTGGTTTCAAGCAGGAGCCTAAAGTAGTATCTTTCTATGGTCTGTTGGCCATTTCAGAACTTTAGAAATGTAATGGTCAATTCATTAGAAAGAAACAAATAACTAAATAAATTTTATGAGAGGACTTCAAGATGGCGACCAAGTAGGCAGCAGAGAGAGAACCTCCCAGAGGAATGCCACTCAGGCAAAGGAATATAGGAATATAGCAACATGTGAGACAGAAAGGAAAGAGGTGGGTATCCTGAACTCAGGAAGGATCTGAAATGGGAATTGAAGACTAAGCAAAACCTCTTCTGGAGGAAAGGATCAGAGATCTGCCATGGCACAGTTGGAGGGAGAGGAGAAGGAGGAAGTCACTGCTCCAAACACACCCTTGGCCCACGCCCTTGTTCCTGGCTCGCAGCTTCAGCTTCAGAGTTCCATGCTCACGGAAGCCTCCCGACTCGGCCAGGGGAGAGCGGAGTTCTGAAAGCTGGTCCAGGGCTGGAGAGGGGAGGGTGCAGCCAGGAAAGGAGGCAATGGCGGTCAGGAGCAGTTGTCGAACCCAGTGTGAGGATGAGAAGTTAAGACAGCCACTGGGGCAGAGTCCCCACCCTGTAGCAACCTTCCTAATCAGTGCCTGGAGAGAATCAATGCAACTAGTACACAGCCCACCACGACCGGCTCTGCGCCTGCCTCAAGGCAGTGACCCCTGCCTTTCAGCTGGGTGAGCGGCTACTGGCGGAGAGCAGCAGAGAACCTCAGCGGCAAGCTGCAGCAGCTCCCAGAGACCTGGCCAGGGAGCAGATGGGGCTCCAGCACCGCAAAAGGGAGGGAGATGCAAATGGAAGTGGCTCACGTGGCTTCACGCCCTTCTCACCGCAACATCAGGCAGGAAGCACGAGCTGGGTTGCCGGGACTCAGCTCCCACCCTGAACTCTCTCTGGGAGCACCCTGAGTCTCAGCGGCTTGAGCAAGCACCGCTTGTTCCTGGCAACAATGGGACGAATCCATGGTCTTCAGGACTCACCCCAAGCTATTAATGTGAGCACCAAGATGGTCTCCCTACAGCTTGCACATATGAACCTTGCATGAACCCATAGCAACAAAGTAGGTGAAAAGCAGCAGACCGGGAGTCTGAAAAACAACAACATAGTCTATACAGCAGACCCAAGAAAATCCTCCAACTCTATTCTAGAACTAATCTTTAAACTCAGTTCATATCCTGAACTAACACAGTGAGAACAGGCTGGGGAGATCTCAAGTCCTTATTACGAAGCATCGTAAGTTCGTCCAGTGCCCAGCTGCAAGAGGTGGGGAATGGTAATACTGGAGATCAGGAGGAGGGAGGAGGAGAAGAAAGGGCCTCCGGCATCGAGGCAATAGGACAGAGCCGAACAGGTCACCGAGGACACCCCAACGGGGGCACATGCCCCGCAGCTGCTCCGCTGTGGGCCCCGTGGCTGCTCCGCTGTGGGCCCCGTGGCTGCTCCGCTGTGGGCCCCGTGGCTGCTCCGCTGTAGGCCCCGCAGCTTCTCCGCTGTGGGCCCCACGGCTGCTCTGCAGTGGGCCCCACGGCTGTTCCGCTGAGGGCCCCGCGGCTGCTCCGCTGAGGGCCCCGCAGCTGCTCCGCTGTGGGCCCCGCGGCTGCTCCGCTGTGGGCCCCACTGAGGGCGCCCCACAGACTGGACCAACCTCCACCCATAGCATGGCGACGGGGTGAAACCTGGCAATCCGCTGTGAGCATAGGTGCTTTTCCACCTCTGACCATGGCAGTTTGTATACACGCATGTATGCTATAGTATAGTCTGAGGTAGCTATATCTCTTCCCAAGGCAAGAGTCCAGAGGTATAGATAAACCCAGGTATACAGTTATTATCACAGGGAAGATGACTGATTGAGTGGTAGGGCAACAGAGATGAAGGAGGAGAAAAACTGAATGATCAAATGGGCCATCATCTGTGTAACTGAGTAACAAATGTGAAGGTAACATTACGTAGGACAGCATCCAGAGCTAATTCCCTTCTATGTTCTCTATAATTTTGTATTTCCTCAATTGGTTTGTATTAACAGGAGTGAAGATAACTTTATATTATACAGCATCCAGTGCTAATTCCCTACTATCTTCTCTATAATTTGGTATTTCCTTTAATGTTTATGTGTTAACTAATGTGAAGATAACATTATGTAATACAACATCCAGTGCTAATTCCCTACTATAATCTGTATAATTTTGTATTTTCAGTATTGTTTATGGCTTATTCTGGTTCATATGTCTCCATTCTTTTGTCTTTAAAATAAAAAAAATAAATAAAAAAAAGAAAGCTCACATGGATAATAAATCATTAGCTGGACAAATTAAGCTGTGTATTCCTCATTTTTTTCACCCGTAAGATATACTGCTGGCTGGCCACCTACATAACCCCCGCTGTTGTTAAGAAAATCATTAGCCAATACTTAAGAAAAGTGAACACAGTATTACAATACTACTATTTTACTGGTAAAATCCTAATACTGCCTCATAAAGCTTTCTACATATGCAGCATTTTTCTTAAATGCCCCAAGCACTTACTAGATCTAGATCCAGCACTGTTATGGCTTATATCTAGCTGTCTCCATAAAGCTTCATAAGCGCACAGGTGGGACTTTGGAGAGGCAGTTGGATGACAAGTGTGTGATACTAGGTTATAAGTGTGTGGAAACTGGATTAGTCCACTAATTGGTTTAGCATATTTTGGATGTGGAGAAGGGAAGGCCCAACCTTGGTGTGGGTGGCACCAACCAATGGGCTTGTAGCCTGAATGGAATAAAAAGTGAAAGGAAGGCTGTTGCTCACTGCTTCCAGCCTGCCCTGTCATGGACTCTTTGTTCTCTGCCATGGAGCCAGTCAAACGTAGTTGGGACTGAAATTCCTACAAACCGTGAACTAAAATAAACCTTTTCTCCTTGAACTTGTGGTGTCAGGTGTTTTGTCCCAGTACTGAGACAGTAACTAAGACACAGTCTTTCAGAAGCAACAAGTGGCCACTAAAATCATTGGCACTTCCTCTCCATTCTGGTAGTGACTGATCCAAGGCCACAGCACCATGATGCCTCTGTGAACTTAGGAAATACAGTGTGGTGGCAAACAGAGGGTTTCACTTTTTCCAGCTCACTACGGTTTGAAAATAACTTTTTACAGAAATATGAATCACTTTAATATGAATAATAATCAGGGGGAAAGGCCATAATAGTAATAGTAACAGAGTTAAATCTATGCCTGATACTATATCAATTAAACCTATGCCTAGGTACTATATTTTTCCTGTACAAAAAGATATGTGGATTTAGCAATATGAAAACAAGATTTAAAAAAAAAAAGAAAACAAGATTTGTAATCCTTAATTTTTTTTTTTAGTTTGTGTTAATTTGAACACATCTGGAAGTCATGGCAGTTTTTAATGTCAATTTACACAAAAAGTCAAATTAAATCTCTTCATGTTTTCCTCCCATTTTCATTCTGATTATCTAGCATGTAATATTTCCTAGTAAGAATCTGCTTCCTAACAACTATCTGGTCACTTTTACTCTATGTAGTTGCTAGCACTATGTTTTATTTGATTATCTCTTTAAGGCAGCACATAATTGGATGGAAATCACAGGACTTCAATATTGTGAGATCCTCCCCCATAGGTCTCTCTTGTTCCCAGATGTCCTGCCAAGTACACTTTAAATGCAAAGCCCTGACCATTTTGCATCAGGGCCATTCTTCAAGGTTTTATTTGTAGTGAGTAACCTTGACGGATGAAGTAGTATCTTTCCTTGGAACCAAGAGCAAGCTCACCTACTGCACGTTGTAAATGTGTAGGATTTCCTGAAGGTTAGTGATCCTCAGCAGCAACACAAATCCGCTCTGTGTGCAGTTCCATTTGGTCACTGTATCCCCCCATAGAACTTGGGGCAAGGATAAACTAATACACATATAGCAATGTTTATGCTGTGTAGTATGCCAAGAGTAATAAAGTCCTTTGTGTGTGGTACAGGAGTCCCTTGACTTCTACCAGCATCCATGAAAAACAGTAACAGGCTGCCTATTCACTTGTAGGGTAAAATGGAACCCCAGACTCAACAACCTCAAGCCATGTTAAAAAGTATCATATTTTTTCAGAGATGTTGATCTTTGGGTAAGCCTATATACAACATTTGTAAACTTTCTAGCCCTAATGGCATGCCTAATGTCTTCTGTATTTTATCATTAAAGCACGACACCATCTACACTCTTAGCATAATAAAATATCTCACTCCACATTAGGTTTCAGCAAGAGTTAATAAACTTCAGTGGAATCTAGCTGTCACTAAATGCATCGCCTACTTCCAAATGAGTAACCAGACTGCTACATCTTGGATGTGAAACTGGCATTTTAAAGTCTTCCACCCTTTTCTCTCTTAGCAGAGAACACTTCTGAAGAAAGCACAGTAAGTTCTAGGAAACTCCTGGGAGTTCAGACAGAATAAGTCAAATTTTTCTGGACCTCAATCTGTTCACCGATAAAGCAAGAAATCCAGACAAGAGGAACTCCTTTCTTTTTCCAGTTACAATTCTAATGACTCTACATTAAGCCTATACATGGGTGGAACATTCTTTGGTGCTTCGTTCAGTGCTGGAGTGGTTTATGAAGTGTGGTCCCACTGAAAAGCTGGGGAATGAACTAGATGTCCTCTCAGGATACCTCCCAGGCCTGTAATCCCATGATGTGCTTATAATGGAATTTGGCTGCCCTTATAATTAGAAATGTAGCTTGCTGGTCACACATCTGGATCAGATAAATCTGCACAAATAGCATGTCACCAGAAGCAGAAATGCCAAGCATTCAGCAGCTGTGTTGTTACATCAGCTTCACAAACAAGAAATACTATTTATCCATAGAAAGTAAATGAGTAGGGCAGGCAAGGATAAAGCTACTCAAATTATTTTTGGTGCAGAGATTATATATTTACCAAAGGAAAAAAGTACATATTGATCAGACTTCCATATCAATTTATAAAACTGATACAAAAGTAATTTCCATACATAAAAGACCTCAAATGCCAAAACATCACTTCTTTACTTCCTGCAATCTTAGTAAATGATGAATTTATTATTGAATTATTTTTACTTATGTGTAATAGGTTACCCTTACTTGCATCTCAACATATCACATGCAACTGTGAAACTAATGTGTAAGGGTTATCAAAGTGCCAACTGCACTCTGGGAATATTCACATCCACAAGAGAAAACAAATGTGTTTTGAGTTAACAATTTCATTCAGCCACTGTGCTGGACAATATGAAACAAGAGAAAATTATTTTCTTAAGAAGAATAAAAGCTCTTCCTAGACAATTAGGTAAGTATTAGCTATATTACACTTTAAAGCACATTTCTTAAACCTAAAAGCTTAAGGCACTAACCTAATTGCCCCAAGAAATAACTGACAGAAAGCACGACTAATAACAAGTAGATACGAATATAAAATCTACTACTTATTACTGCCTTTACAAATATAGCCACTCAGCTTTCTAATTTGTAATACTGGTGACAATTTTTTTCAGCATTCAAAAATACATTCAGTATTAGGATCTGAGGAAAAAGAAACTAATTTCTACATCAACACTATATTCTGAAATATATGTATGGACTAAGACCTTAACCTTTTTTTTTTTTTAAGACAGTTTCACTATGCAGTCCAGGCCAGCCTGGAATTTTGCAATCCTCCTGCCTCAGCCTCCCACATACTGGAATTACAAATATGCACCACCACACCCAGTTCAAACTTAGTAAGATTTTAAGTTACTAAACCTAAAACTCACAGTAGAGGACCTGACAGAGTGTAACTCAGTGGTAGAGCATGACCTTCATATGCACAAGGCCCCAGGTTCAATCCCTAGTATCAAGAAAGAAAAAAATCTCAAAAATGGAGTCCCTTTATACACAAAGCACAAATACAGAAAATCTCAGCATTAATGTAATGAGCTCAATCTCAAAATTCCACAGCTGTGTCAATAATTCTTGTGCAATGTTAAGAAAAAACAAGAGATCAGAGACAAGAAAACTGCCACATAGCCAGGTGCAGTGGTGCACGGCTGTAATCCTAGCACTCATGAGGCTGAGATAGGAGGATTGCTGAGAGTTAAAGGCCAGCCTAGGCTACAAAATAAGTTCAAGGTCAGCCTGAACTTCATAGTGAAACCATGTCTCACACACACACAAAAAAGACAAATGCCACATAAAACAGCATTATATTTCTGACTCATGGAGAGTATAGTGATGATTAGGGAAATAGAACAAGAGAAGAAAATTTCTAAGTTTGCTAGGTAGGAGAATCCAAAAACTAAATCTTACTTTGCAAAACTGAAAACCGCTCATTAAAATCAATGTCTCTGAACCAATCCCAAAAGTACAGGCATAAAAGAACCCAAAGGACAGATAAATCTTAGGGAAAACACAGTTAATAAAGCACAACTTTCAAGCCAGACGTGGTGGCATGCCTGTATCCCAGCACTCTGGGGGCCTGCGACAAGAGGGTCACAAGTTCAAGCCCAGCCTGGGCCATTTAAAGAGACCCTGTTTCATACTAAATAAATAAATTTAAAAAAAAAAAAAAACTAAAAAGGGTTAGGATGTAACTGTATTCAATCTGCAGTGCTGGAGGGGGTGGGAGAAAAAAACATTTTCCAATGTTTATATATCATTTTTTAAGCTAACATGACACCCTAGTGGTCAATTTCCAAAAGAGCATTAACTATTTCTAAACATTCAAAAACAGCTTAAGCAGATGAAATTCCTAACACATATAAAGTCCCAAGTAAGGTATTATCAGGAAAATGAGTTAGGTACTTTATCAATCCAAACAGCCAGAATCAGGGAATTTACACCCTCTCTGGGGATCGTCAGGATTTCACTAAGTAAATACCAACTCTAAAGGCACAGCAGGCCTGAAAGTGTCCCACCATCAAACTACAGGTGAGCACTAGGCCTCCTGGCTTCATCCCTAAGTCAAACTCCGGATGAACAGGTGCCTCCCCTTCAAGGGCACTGCCACAAATTCTAAGAGTCCAAAGGACCCTTCAACACAAAGAGCAAGAACCCAAGAAATGGAAGCTAATCCCCACCAAACTTTTAAGAGCAAATTCATGAAATATCCAGTTTCCCGCCAAAGCCCTGGAAGGCAATTATCCCCCTTTTTTCAGACAGTAATTCCTTTGGGTAAATGAACATCATTAGCAAGTAGGCTAGGAGTATGGTATGAAAAGTTTATAAAAAATAAATGTGACTTTTGTTTTAAGTTTTTCATTGCTATTTTCTCTATTTCTCCACCGTCTATTTTATTTTCAAGTGACTCTTTTGTTTCAGAACCCTGTTTGTGGTTGCAGACTTGAAATCTTGAGATTCTGCAAGGCCACATAGATAGCATTTCAGTTACCAGGGCTGCCAACTCAAAAGTCAGGCCATCAAGTTGTTGTTGTTTTTTTTTTTTTTTTTAAAGAAATACACTTTCTTGTTCCGTACTTTTCATTTCCAGGAAAATACTTCTTTCATGACAAGCAGGGGCTCACAACACAAGGAGGCACATTTAACAGAAATCAGCCTTGCTCCCTCTGCTTCCAGCACCTCACTTTAAAACTTCTCCATACCCTAAAGTCCAACTGCATCATCTTTAAAGGGCACTGGCAATTTCCCAGATTACAGCTATCTAGGAATTAATTTATCATTTACACAATTCCAGAGTACAAATAACTAAGTGCCAAAGTAAGACTTCAACCACAAACAACACAAGAACAGTCTCAATCCCTCTGCCCTGCTGGTAGAAAAATGTCTTGACTGACAAATTTTTGTTCTAACATCTGAGATCTTTTCTATTAATACCCGCCCACTCACTTGCCACTTTGTTCCTACTGGTCTTTGTTCTTTTTAAACTAGCAAGAGCACTTGGGGGGATTAGAGCTCCCAACAGACTCTCAGCAGGGAATGCTCGGCTTTGAGAGGCAGAAACCCAACAGACATGAGGACTACGCAGGCTTGTGCAACCAGATATAGATTTATTCCTTTTCTCCAATCAGCACAAGACAGAAGATAGTAGGGCCCCATCTCAGATTTTAACTGTGGAGTTTGACAGCATAACTTGTACAATATTTGTATGAATCCATGAGTTCACATTTTTAAGGTCATTTTGTCTACATGCTGATTATTTGTTCACACCTGAAGTCAGATACAAATTGGATCAACCAGTACAGACTGCTCTCTAGTAAAGGCCTAGACACAATTTCCACAAGGTATGAATGAGTTACTACCTACACTGGAGACTATCAAACAAAAAAAGAATTAGTGTATTCTTTATCATCTGTACCAAAATGTCAACAGTCAAGTAGATACATTCCCATGAGAATCATCTGACTGTCATCACCAGGAGAACTTCATTTAGAAAGCTGTCTCAGGCAAGAACTTCATCTGCACTCTCCCTCTAGTTCCAGAAATGACCCTCAAAACAACAAGCACAAGAAAACTGCATGGGCGGCAGCAGGCAAAAAAAAAATATCATTAAAGCCAAAAGTGTTCAGGGCTGATTCCCTTCAGCCAAGACCAGTGTCTTCATCTTCAGCAACCTAAATATTTCCACATATTCAGAACTTAACTAGCCAACTGCTCATTTCAACGATGCTAGGATTAAAAGGTAGACTTTTCCACAAGCTGAAATATAACATTTCCCAATGAATGAGAAGGAATATATTCTACACACACTGGTGTATTGGTCAGGTGGCTCTTCTCTCATCTTCTGATGCAGACATCTACCTTTGGCTAGAGCTAGAAATCTGCAGTCTCCAGAACTCCATTTACACAAGCATATAAGACAGTTATTTAAAAAATAAACAGCTATTTTCACATATTTCAAATTGAGGCAAAGGTATATTCTAAGAATGGGTACAAAGTATCATCTCAACTTGAACAACAAGTTCTTTACAAGGAGTTCAGAGAAAAAGAATTTAAAATACTAACTCTAATTTAGATGTTTATCCAAAATCGTGTAATTAGACACATTCTAGTGTTCGGTGTATTTTACTTTAGTTACTGTTTTTGGTTTGAAGCATCATTCTCCTTCAAAGCCAAAAAATATCAAATTTTAAGGTGAACTCAATGTCAGTTGCCAAAAAATCCTGTTGCAGTCCATCTTTATGAGCTTAAATTACTAGGCAACTTAAAAGTATTCAAGTCTGCTTCTGGGGGCGGTGCAAATATTTCTATAGTGAGAGCCTTTCTACATAAGATCATAGAAAAGAATTCATCAATTTTCTCCCAGACAACCACACTGAAGGCCAAAATTTTTGTTAAGTGAAGGGGGAGAGCATCCATCAATTAAGTGCAGTAATGTTCTGGGTCTTTGTTTATAAGTCCAACACAAATTGCCATCTGTTAACTTGGACTAGAAAGCTTTAATTGTTATTTATGTAGTTTAGAATAAAGCAAAGGAAGAGGCCTGTGTGGAAGCACCCCTGGATCCATGCAGTCCTACTCTAACTGAATAATGTCATAGTGAAGGGTTGCTTCCCAGGCCCTTTCATTATCTAAACATTAGTTTCTCATGTCAAAAATATATTTATATCTTCTATGACAAGTTTCTAATTTGCTAATTTTCAAACATCAAAAAACTTTAGACTATTTTTAAAAGGTAAATAAGCTGCAACTACATCTATGCACAGATTTTTAAATGCTTGAGACATCATAAATTATATTCAACTTATAGCAGGCATTTTTTTTTAACCAATCTGCCCCCATCTACTCCAAATAACTCTCCAATGTTATTCTTAATGAAAAGGTCCTCCCACAATTGCTTTAGAAAGTGACACAAATGTTGAGATAAGAGTCTTTGAAGTAGGGCCGGGGATATATATAGCTCAGCGTCACAAGCACTTGCCTGGCAAGCCTGAGGTCATGAGTTCGATTTCCAGTACGGGGGGGGGGGGGATGAAAGTCTTTGAAGTAGGAGGGAATATTTTGAGAAGATCAATGTTTTACTCTCACAAAATTTTAAATTTAAATATTCACAATATTTTTCAATTATACCTTGTATAAGTATCTGTGTTTATTGGACTACTTGTAAAATATGTTTCTCTTGTATGTCGCAGTCAAAATTACATGCAAAAATGGGACTTTAAAAAGTCTAGCTCCGGCCATTGCAACTTGGGCTTAATATAATAATGAGAGATATCCAAAAAATGAACAGATTCTTTCTCAAAGTGGAAGTGTCCTAGCCAATGGATACTCACAGAGGTCAAGAACTGAAGGAAACCTTAGTGACCAGCTAGTCCAATTCTTTCATTTCACTGACCATAAACATAAAGATACCTAAAACCAAACTGGTAGCAGGGAAAGAACCAGAACTAAAACATCATGACTCTCGCACAAGATGACTACCTTAAATGCGTCATGAAGCTGTCCAGGAGGTCCTGACACTCATTAGAACAGACAATCAGACGGCCTTCTTGGATCCTAGCAGTTAAAGTTCCTTCATGTAGTGACAAACATTGTACATAATGGGGGCTACATGATTTGTAAAGCTCAGGACTTCAAACATGACAAAAACTATTAAAGGAAAATTAAAACAACATAAAAATAACACAATTACTAAATATAATTACAAATTAAAATTCATAATATAACTGAAACAATCATTAATTAAAATAGCTTCTCCATTAAGGAAAAATTAAAACTTTCTAAAGTTTAGAAGACATAGGACAAAGAAAATAATATTCACAAAGTACTAGATAATCCTTAATTAAAATGAAGAAATTCCATGTTTAGATGGTTCATATAAAACTTGAAAGTCTCTAAAATCAAAATGTCCCTTCTCATGTTTTCCCCTATAAAGAGAAGTAACCTCTAATCTTTCAAGTATCAGTAGCAAAGTAGAATGGAAGTGTTAATAAGAACTATTCATACAATTGCCTCCTAGTCCAATCTCCACTTTTGTTAACTGTCCATCCTTTTTATAAGAACAAAATGCCTCCTCATCACAAACCCCTCAGGAAACAAACCGCTAATTTCCATGAAAACCCAACAACCAACATTTAAAATTCTCATTATTTCATGTTCTTAAGTCACTGTTAAGTTTTGGAGGCCTATCTGTCCTGTATTTCTTTCAGGCTGAAGACAAAGGATAATTACCATGATTTAGGGCAATCTTTCTTCCTCTTAATTAACTTGGTAAAAAGAAACCCACAAGTTTCCCAAATATGAGGAAGGGTAAAAGCGATAGAACCTTCAATTTTCCAAATTAAGATTAAGAAGTTCAAATAGTTTTGGCTGGATTACATTAAAACTCTATAACCCAATACACACAGTCACACAGACCTCCACACATGCAAGGCAAGAAACTTTTCTTATTGGAAGGAAGTTGGTAAAACAGGGTGGATAGTTTGACACTGGATGACAACATCAATTATGCCAGATGTAGCTCTGCAATAAGCGAACTGCAGGTTCCCAACTGGCAATTACTCATGTGACTGTGGCCACTAATGGGCTCCATGACTGCCAAGTTACATGTGACTGATAGTTGTGAAATAGCTTCCTTTCCATGTGTCCAAAAACAGACTTAAATTATCTTTTTTTTTTGGCCCTTTACATAATAATGGATGCTATAAAATAGCAAACTAAAATATCTGCAATTGCAATGAAATCATGCTCACAGCCAGAAGATTCTATAGTACAAACAACTAATCTTGCTGATTCTAGAACAAATTACTGGGGCTGGGGATATAGCTCAGTGGAATAAGCGCTTGCCTAGCAAGCGCAGGGTCCTGAGTTCAATCCCCAGTACCGCAAAAAAAAAAAAAAAAAAAAAGTTTAGAACAAATTACTGACATGCAAAAGCATGAATGAAGTGATAGACTGCTATGAAACAGAACTAATCTGATGTCTTTAAGTAAGGTTCTAACTTTGAGCTAATTTTTCCTTTAGTTCCCAGATCGATGTCATTGCATGGCCTTGGTACACATCTATTCTCTCTCTGTGCATGGGCGGGGCTGATCTGATATTTCTGGGTACACATTTACATAAATGGTTGCTTTCTAAGATACAGAATCCACAGTCTATAAATAGGTAAGTAGGTCTAAATGCTGGCCTACTGAAATTTTGGAACAACTACTACCTGTGAAGACACACTTCAGCAGGAGTCACAATAGCCACAGCCCATGGTTTGCCACCAGAATAGTATCCACTGCACAAAGACCTTCCTCAGTTCAGAAGCTTCCTTTCAAGTAAGTGACTGTAAAAACTGGGGTCTAACATATATCAATTCATTTGCAGACAAGTGTATTTCAATCTGTTTTGGGTTTTTTTTTGCAAGACCAGAACTTAAGTTTTCCTTCAGTCACCACCCTTTGCTTGAAGATACAGCTCAGCATTTCCCAAAATTCAGGACATAAGACCTACCTTCCAAAAGGAACACAGTTAAGGTCGTATGGAAAGGAAGGAACTGGTAAGGAAAAACACACACACAAGAAAAGTTACTTTATTTTTCTACATAAAATAATAGGAGGATCTCAGTAAACCACACTATAGAATCATTCATCAACTGTGAGGTAGAGCCAGATCTGAAATCTCACTGGAAAAGGTCACGGTGGATCACACCTGTGTGAGACTAATTCATCACAAATGCCTTTAAGTAATGCTGACCTGCTCTTTAAAGCATCATTAAAAGTGTAAATGCAAAGCTGATTGGCAATTTAGCGTCTACTACAAATAGGGAAACTCACTCATCATCACAACTTTCACTCCACAAGTAAACCATAATTCTCTTTTCAAGAAATTAGATCACTTTCTAGTGATATGTGGTTTCCCATTTTGAAGGTAGTTTTTCCAAGTGGAAAAGCCAGCATCTACAGCAACTAAAGGATTTACCCATCTTCAAATGAAGTTGGTACAGTGGCCAGAAACAAGAAGCATTTTTGCCTTAATATCCCAAACCCACTTTCACACCCAGTCTCGGTATGTCCTAACTTTGTTATACAGTACAGTACTTGTGAATTACAAACAGGAACTGTGTAAACAGGATCTGTTGCAAATATCTCACTGCTCTGCTAATTCCCAAAGTTGGGAGGAAACCTTCTCTCCATACAAACCTTTCAAAGCAAACTTCCAGACCCAGTGTTTAACACAGTAGGCTGAGTAATAGCACCTGCCTAGAGTACTTCAATTCCCTCACTGAAGCTAATGGTAACAGTTCAATCCCATAAACAATGAAAATGTCTGTTTTAGTAATGCTAAATAAGAAGATTGTAGACATGTTTAATTATGTCTGCTGAGTGGCTAAGATCCAAAGTCTGCCACCATCTGGAGACTTTTGCCTGCCTGCATTTCAGAGCCCCACCATGACTGATGGAAACAACCACGCCAGCCCTTTTCATCAATGTAAAGGAAGGATTAAAATAATCACATTTAAGTGCCTCCTAAATGCTCAGATGAAAGCACATTATAGTGGGCACCAATACCATAGCTGATATAGTTTCATTGGAAATTAAAACCTGCCTGATTACCACCAAGTTTCTTGATGCATTTTCATAGACAGGAGCTCTGTCAACACAATTGAATGGAGGCTGACTGCAGGAGGAAGATGAAGAGCTAAGCACTTGCTTCTGGACCACAAGTTCATTTTACTTTTGTGTCAGCACTCCCTGATGTTAAGCCTGACCACAGAGCTGGACGCTTTATAAAGTAAGAATTACTCCACAAAGGTGAAAAGGATAAGGGCATGTCAAAGCAATTCTTGCTTAGCTACAAAGTAATTAATGAGAGGATGTCTCCAGATGTGGTAGGTCGGTGATCTCTTAAATTGTGATCACACAGGATTTTGTGGGAAAGCATTATAGTTTCAACCATTCAATTATCTGATTTGTAAACTTATCTTCACCCTCATTAATATCATTACTATTTAATGACACAATCACTGACTACACTAATGAAGTCAAGATACTGACAGTCACAAAATGTCAAGATTTTATTACCCAGGAAAATGTACACTATAAATTCTCCCAGGTCGCACAGATTCTACAACCTCCCTGTCCAATTTAAATTAATTAAATAAAATCTTAAATTCCCTTCCTCAGTCACACTAGCTACACTTCATCTGTTTTTTTTTTTTTTTCACTTCATCTGTTTGATGGCCACAGGTCCTAGTCACCTATCTCCACAATTTCAAAAATTCTATGAAACACCACTGCTATAAAATATCATCTATTCCTTGGTGAAAATAAAAAGAATGTGAGTTTATGGCATATGCTCTATTAGTTTTTCAGCTTATAAACCAAGCATGCCACTAGCACAGTTGTTAAGAGCCAGGACTCCATGGCCAAATGTAAATTCTAACTCTGGCTCAATACTATCACTGGGGTTGGAGGTAGTTACTTCACCCCCAAGCCTCAGGTGCTTATCTATAAAACAAGAACAGTTAAACACCCATCTTAAAGGGACTGAGCTAAGGATTAAATGAGTTAATACCTAAGAGCTCAGAACACCAAGCACTATACAAAGATCTGTTGTTGTTATTAAGCCCTACAATATGTTTCAAAGCCTTTAAAAATGCTCTTAACCTTTACTAGTTGACAACTGCTTTGTTCTTTCCCATATTGTGGACTATCTGTGACAACCATGGAAGACCCGTTAGCCAAACTTGGCCAAACCACATCACCTTTCATAAAGTAGGCTCTTCAATTAGAATGAATAAAAAGTAACTCTGATTTTATTTATTTTATTACTTATTATAAAATAAAAATGTTAGTCAATTGATTAAATGTATATATAAAGTTACATGTAACTCTAGGTTTTCCAAGTCAGGCTATACTCATAGCATTAAAGTATATAAATATATCTAAAGATACATGAGCCCACAAATTGATTTACTTTCTCTATAAAATCTTAAGGATTCTACTTAATAACCACTTGTAATTAGCAAATACATTGCCCAAGGAGAAAGGTCAATGAGAGTTACATTCAACTTACCAAACTTACCACTACTCCAAATAAATATTCTAAATTAATGATTTGAGTATGCTTAAATTACACTCTGTAGTATTCAGCCTATTTGAGACAGCTAAAAAATGTAATAATTAGAAATATATAAACCTGAAAACCGTCATTCTCCTACAAACAGTAGGGAAAAAAAGTAATAATAATAATGGGTTAACTTTTAGCACTATCAAAACATGTGTTACTGTTAACAACTTTCCTCATTTAAGGGGGGAAAAACTGTCAGCCAAAACCACAGTGCTGATTAATAAGTAATTTTATAATTCCTAACCACCAAGTTACATAGCAAAAATTCTTTAAAACAATTTATTTGTAAAATTTTTCTTTTAAATTAGATGAGATACATGTCTGAAAGACCCTGCGCAAAATAACACTGAAATATTCAGGGATGAAATAGACTTCTGAGATTTACTTCACAGCATTACAGCAGGGAGTGGAGAATGAATAGTGGCAAATCTGAAACTAGACTGACCAGGAGTCAATAGCTGTTGGGCTTGGACGATAAGAACAGGAGGATCCACTTTTGTGTATGTTCAGAATTTGTTCTTATAATCTTTGAAAACCAAAACTCACCTATAAAAAACAAGCCACAGCTAGTGTGCATCAGTTTCATACTCAGTAGCCAGAGTGGTACAATTCTGCTATTGCCCTCTCCCCAGCCACCACAGGAAATCAAATTTATCATTATCCCAAACAAACACATACCCAAAGGAGTATTCATCCTTTCACATGACTTGGTTTTGGATTTTGTTTATCTCTTCACCAATTCCACAGGAAAAAAAGAAACCCAAGGGTAGATTAGCTAATACACTCCAGAAATAGCCAAGGGTCTTGTTTTGATATCATAATTGTTGAGCCCAGGATGTGCCCTTTAAAAAGAAAAAAAAAGAAAGAAAGCTACCAAGAAGTTGTATTCTACTGATGGATCTTAGTTAGGCATTAGAACACCTAAAACTACACAATTATACTAAATATTGTGACCTCTAACTCCGTTCTTTACTTACAAAAATGAAAGCTAAAATATTCTAATACTAGTCCAGGGAAATGTTTGTAGGAAGAAACTATTTTAATGTTCAGATAATCTCAAAAGTGCAAACCATATGTACCTACAGATTTTTATGCCCTGGAAAGAAAAAGGGAAAGGAGGAACTTGAATCTGAATTATTGCTTCATTTCTCCCTTTGTTTGCCAAGGCATCCTTAAGAAAGGTACTAGTGTGCTTAGACTAGCTTTTCTCACCCATAACCTGGGACATTACCCACTGTGCTGAGTTCAGAGAATCACTGTTAAGAGTGATGCAATAGGCACTACAGTATATATAAAAATGCTTTGTAAAAAAAAAAAATTACTTAAATATAAGACATCACTTTGTAAACTGTTGTAGTAGTCCTAGAAGTGGTTTCTAGCCATTCCTCTAGTTAAGAGTCAGAAAGGCAAAAAAGCCAACTAAATGAAGAGGACGACTAAATGGAATTGTCAGCCAGATACCACAACTTCCTCCTAGAGATGATGCAGTAAGAACTACTTGGCCAGGACATATCCAAGGTACTCTGAAAGGTCAGAGATTTGTGAAGAGTCAGATACTATATAGGAAAAGTAAGAGTTCCAAAAGGGAAGCAAGCCAATCAGATCAGATGCGTGCAACAATGACTTAGAAAATTCACTAATTTTGGAAGATCTCAACTTTCACCTTAATAGAAATATTTGCTCTCTCTGGACACACAAAAGCCAGCAAACATTTTATAAAACATTTTGCTTAGTAAAGTAAAAATGAGCAAATACCCAAGAACCTCTGATTTGATCCCATAAAGATATTTAAAACTCTACTTCCAATGAAGCCACCAACAACAAGCCCATCTCCTGGGACTTAAATGACCTTCATCTTCCCCAGGTCCCTCTCCCCACACCAGTGAAGCAAATGAAGGCAGAAACTGACTGGCAGAGCTAGCACATCTCACCAGGCAGTTACCAGGTCAAGGAAGTTGGTAAGTGACCTTCTTCCTCAATATGATGTTGACCTAAGTAACTACAAGAGGAACAAGGAAATGTGTAACAAGGAAAGAATTACAAAGAAAAAATTATAGGGAGGGGGTGTTCTTTCCTATCTCACACAACTTGCTTGAGGACTACAATCATCTGGGAACAAATCCTGACTCCGTAACTTACTAGCATTAACTGTAGGCAATTCTCAGTTTATTCTCAGTGCATCAGTTTCTTCATTTATAAATTCAAGGTGATAAAGAACCTACCCCAAACAAGCTGTAAACAGTGAATCAAGAAATGCATGTAAAGCACTTACAGCAATGTCTGGCACATTAGAAGCAACCTGGATTATTGTGATTAAATTTCCCTAAAAAACATTTTTACTCTTCCTATAAATTAGTACTCAAAGAACATTTTGGCCCAGAGAGTCGACCAGTAGTTCTCAAGGAAGCAACTACATATTAACTTTAGTGAGATATCTAAGGAATCAGAGGGGATGAGTCCTGAGAGTCTAGAGGCAGTGCTCACTTATTTTCTACTTTTGTGTGCTTTTCAGTTAAGCATCATGGAATCCCACAGTATTGTCTCTGCCCCTGGGGACATAAAAGGTGATCTTACAATTCCTATGAAAATGGAGCCCGGTGTGGGCAGAGACCGGTAACTAATGACAATGCATAAAAGACAAAACAGAAGCCCCTGAAAAGAGCTATGGAAGCTGTAATAGTTTGGATCTTACATAGTAAAGACCTGTGGTGATCTTGGGAGGTGGTGGAACCTTTAAAAAGTAGAGTCTGATGGAAGGAATTCAGGTCCTAAGGGGTGTGCCCTTGAAAGAGATGACCAAGTCCCAGCCCACTCCTTTCTCTTTCTGCTTTCTCGAAACCAAGAACATGAGCAGCTCTATTTCTACCACATGCCCCTTGCCATGATGTTCTGCCTCACCACAGGTCAGAAACAACACAGCCAGTCCACCATGGGCTGAAACCATGAGACAAAATAAATTTTTCCTCCTTTAAGTTGATTTTCTCAGGTATTTTGTCATGGTCACAAAAAGCTAACGCAGAGGTGACAGAGTGAATTCCACTGGGATGGGCCTGAGAGTCGAGGAAAGGCATCATCAGGGAGGTTCCCAGGCAACGGAGACACAGAGAGGCCTGCAGCTGACCACTGTCATGTGTACCTGGCCAGAGGGAACAGAGGATACCCTGAACACCCTCTGCTGTCAACAGACACAAATACTGCACTAGTAATTCCCAGAGAAAAGTCTCTTCAAAACAAGAAGGAGAGAAAATGCCTGCAATGTATTTAATATGTCACAAGAGTAAACAGTAGGAAAACAACTGGATCCCTTATGTCAATGAAAGCACCTGTTCTATAGTTCTCACTTCTGGACCACAATTTCCTGAGAAAATACACATTTCTGCACACTCTTAATAGGCCTATTAAGTATTTCTTTTTAAGGGTGATGACATTTCTCTCCACTGGTCTAGGTGCAGCAAAGACTACCAAAAACCCACTAGAGACCGTTTCATATATGACACACCTGATGTAACTGTAGCTCTATGACTCATGGCAATTGTCTTTTTTAACATGTAAAACATTTTAAAATGTGCATTTATTTTATAATCTTTTAAAATAACTACACTAATGTTTCATTAATAAATGAGTAAAGGAACAATAAATAAATGAAGCAGAGTGCTAGTCAGGTGCCTTTGTCAATATAGCAAAAAATGTCAAAATCACATTCACATTAAGCCAGACAAATTCACCTCCATATCACTTTCATCCTTCTCTTAAAAAAAGTAGTAGGTAGGACTTCAAAAAGCACATCCGTCAGAGCTGCCTATGCCTATAGTTTAAGATGCAAAACCAGAGGAACTCAGGAACTAATTACAATGCCATGCAATCTATGGAGAAAAATATATTGGTACTGCCTTCACAATATTTACACAGTGAGGATTTTAAAAGAAATTATTATGAAGCAAAACAATAAAGCCCAGAGGGGGATTCTCATAGCTCAGGAAAGACTGGGTGAGGGCAGACACCGGTGACCAAGTCATAGGTTGGCATAAGGAAGACCTATTTAGACACCACTCCACCTAAAACAGGGGCTCAGAAAAGGCTACACTCTGAGAACAGGGTGAAACAGCACAAGTTCTGAAAGGCCACCATAAGGGATAGTATGCACCTGCTACTAAAAAAAAATCACAACAAAAAACCTTTGCACTTTTCTTTAAACATGCTTCGAAAGAGTTACCCATGTCAAACAAACACCCTTGAAACCAATTAAGAATATAATCATCACACTTTAGGAATTTTTAAATGTATTTTAATTTATCTATCAAAATCTCAGAAGAGATAAAAAAAAAATTCCTCTCTGAAATATGCAATTTAATTTTACTTCACCATGTGCAGTATTTTCTTCGAAAACATAAAACCTTGTTAATGTTCTTCAAACTCCCCAAGTTACTCAATAACCACAAAAGTAACTGAAAGCAGTGGCAGCAGACAGGATCAGGTCTTAATCTGAGCCTCGTGACCAAGCTTTACCACAAGCTTTACCTCAGACAAGTCCTGAAGTTTCCCAGAGGAAAATGAGCTTTATTTCCTGAACCCTGCAGTCTCCACTCTCCTGAAAGAACAGGACACTTGTAGTAAATTTCTCCAAAACTCTGTGAGCAGACTGCAGAAGGGAGTTTCCTAGCTGTCACCTAGGGCAAATATTACTTCCATGAATCTTACTTTTCTCATCCGGGAAATAAGATTCACATCGTTCCCCTCCCAGGGTTGATACAAAGGAACACAAGGTCATGTATGCAACTTCAAAGAAGCTGTAGTGCCCAAAACAGCTACACTTGGTAATTGTTAGTTAGTACCATTCCCACTTCACAGCAGATCTCTCCAGCGACCACCTTCTACCCACATCGGACATGGAAACGTCAATGCAACCCAGTGGTCACAGAATTGTGGGGAAATATGAGGAGAGATGAAGTAAGGGAAACTACTAAATAACAGTGTTGTGCTAACAGCCAGATTATCAGAGAAGCACACACAACCCAAATCAAGCTTCTGACCTACACTCCCAAATCAACTAGAATGGTCTCTGAAGATCTGCACATTCCAAACCTTTATGCACCCCCTATAGATACTAAATTTTCAGGGGTACTGAGTTTGACAAACAAATTATATTAACCACATATCATACCTCTACATCACCATCACCAAGAACAAAGATATATATTCTAAATATTGGACAGCAAAAGAAAGAGGGGAGGGGAGGGGAGGGGAGGGGAGGAAGAGGAGTAAAAACTCCACAGAGGTATAAAGTGGGAAGCCAGTGTTTTAATATAAACATGACAAGCCCAGTTCTATCAGTGCAATATACTTTCTGACTTCAGTACAAAAAATCTTTTCTGACCATCTGGAGCTACTCTAGGCACAAGGCCAAAATGTTGTAATTCTTTTTCAAAGTAAATGACAGATCAGTAACTGCCACGTTGCTAATGCACAGGCAAAGGGAGCACCTCATATCCTATTCAATGCTCCCTGGAGTTTTACACATATAGTAAAAACAAAATGCTTCTAAATAGACCTGCCCACTTTTCAATATTCCAAACTGAAGATCATGTCACTTCTGAACAGGGCAGCTTTTTCTTTTTTTATATATAGTCTTATTACCGTTTCATAGACTGGAGGTAGGATGCTCTCTAAATTTCACTAAACTAAATTTCACCTCTTAATCAGACTGAAGCCTATATAGATGCATTAGTATTTCAAAAATAGCACAAGGAAGTCCACAAGAAATGAGACTGAGATGTCCATAAGGCTGCAATAAATGTTAAGTCACATAATAGACAAGGCCACATTAGTGAACTTTAAAGCAGTAGTGACACAGAAAACTAGTGGCAACTTCTTTTTAAACCCCAATGACCAGCAGGATCACTTTCTTCATCCAGTATACTATATGAACATCCTACCATGTACTGGCTACTACAGCAATACTCAATGAAACCAAATCTCTAAGTATCACTGCCAAAAATATAAATCTGTCAAGTCCAAAACTAATTTCATGTAATATGGCACTGAGAGTAAGAGCCACTTGAAAGTTCAGGAGCTTAAATTTGAACATTTTTCCCAGGAGCATACTGAGTAGAAAGATGTCAGCCAGCAATGGCTATAGACTTCTTGTAAATATTTTTTGCAGGTTTCCAAAAAACAAAAGTTACCTCTGAAGCTGCTGTTAACAGTAAAGCTCAATATTATCCTAAAAGGAATTTTACAGGTGAGCAAACAGTAGTTAAGAATGGATTATAAAATTAAACTGCAGGTAGATTAGAAATAGAAAACAAAATCATAATGCATCTATTTAATCGGGCCACTATAACAAGTAACTTACACTGTTAAATTGCAGAAATGGGGGCTGGGGCAGGAGGGAATGGGGGAAGAGATCACTTCCCGGTAATTTTGGGCAGGGACCAACATTAGGACATTGCCTTCATTGCTTGTTTAAGAAAGTAGTATAAAGGAAGTAAAACTGCACAGACTTAATTAACGTCATTACAAGCCTGACAATCCCTTAGAAACACTTCTCTTGGTGTCCTTCTAAACAGGCAATCAGTCTGATAAAAAGTTACATTTTTTAGCAAGAGTCCCCCCAGAAGCTGGTTCGTGCATCATATGTTAGTTTGTGGAATAAAAGGCTACTGCTAAAAAAAAAGGAGCAGAGATCTCTTTGCTTCCCTTGGTTCATTAAGATTGCATAATACCTTCAAATATAACCATTTCCTGTCTACTGAACAAAGCAAATTAATGGACTGGATAGTTTAGGAGATGATTTAAAGGAAGAAAGCAACTAGGCCATGTCCTACCACATTTCATTTTTAAAAAGAAACAAAAGACAGGAAAACATAGAAAACTATTTTGTTGAATGGCACTGACTCCCCCTTCAGTCTTCTTCACACAGATTGCAGATCACACGTTCAAAAGGAATCTGTTTCAAAACAGCTCTAAAACAATATACTTATCATCCACACCTTTAACATTAATTATTAAAAAGGAATGTAAAACTAGGCCTTACTGCAAGGAAAGAATTAAAATACAACTTTATGAGTTGAGAAATAACCAGGATTAAATTCAGAAACAAAAGAAGAGAAAAAAAATGCAACTTTGGTTCCCAGCGATTTGAGGTCAAAAACACTGCCTTCATTTCCCTCCAATAAATTGGATATTTTTGAGTAAACTAATTTGAATGGTTTCCTGTTATCTATAATACAATAACCCTTGACTAATAAAAATTTTTCTATCTACACATACTTTCAGTGATCTCAGACACTGCTTTTAGTTGAAAACTTCACATAACCTGAGGAGGCTAAGGCAGGAAGATCATAAATTCAAGCCCAGCTTGGACAACTTGGTGATTTGGTGAGACTCTGTCTCACGATTTTAAAAAAAAATACAAGAGGACCAGGCCCTGAGTTCAGTTCTTAGTACCAAAAAAGAAAAATCACTTGCTCTCTAGAAATGTAATCAAAATACAACTTCAAAGTTAAAAATCAAGCGTAAGTTTCCTCCTGGTTCAAACACAAGGCAACTTAAAGCCAAAACCACCTGTGTCCGGCTCTGTCCTCAAGTCATTCATTCAACAAACACTGGGCACTAAGTGCTTGCCAGACATCATGTGTAAGAAATCAAGCCACAGAGCCTCCCTTCCACTAAGTCAGATTTCAGTAGGAAAGTAACACAAGGAGGAGACAGAAGTCTCCCTGTCCTTCCCCTTGCCACGCTCTTCTAGGGAGGCTCAAATCTACTCCTGACTGAACTAAGGCAGCCTAGAGCGCAAGGACCGGTGCATGTAACTCCAACGCTCCCATCATCTTTCACCTCTTCTAAAGGAGAAGTGAAAAGCACGGAGCAGGCCGTGCTGGGTGGCCTCCTCTCCCCACAGTGGGTGGCCAGCCCCACGACACGAAGAGGAAGGCCTGCCTATGTCCCCAGCTCAGAAGGGGCCCTACTCCCCACCCTCCGAACTCTTAGCCGAAGGCCAACTGCAACTGAAAACAGCACTAACACCACCACGCAGAGCAATGGGACTGACACCTAAAACACAACTCTACAAAACTTCAAATTAAAACCCACGGTCTTTCATTACTTATGGTTATGCAGAGGTTTAGACAAAGTTGTGAAAATCCTGAAAGGCAGCATCAGAGAACTGTCAACTGGCCCCACTATCACTTCATGATGGAAATACACTCTGCAAAATACAGGTACTTATAAGTACCAGTCAATTACAGCCAAAGACCTCTCACTAACAGGAACTGACTACTGACTAAGCTGTCATTCTTGTAAAACACAAATATGTATTTCCTACAGCTGAACACCTAACTAGTTTAAAACAGTTCAAACTGAAGGTTCTCACTAACAAAATATTTCAAAAGTACAGCCACAAGAATATGTGATACATGCCCTTCATTTGTTTAAAAGTTTAATTTACTAGACTATAAACATCCTTACGCACAACCATCCGGTCAGCATCCTGGAAAAAAACTACCATTATGATAAAGGTTAACCAAGTTTATATTGGTTATCAAGCATAATGTTTTCAATGATTACTTTTCCACGGTGAAATGAATTGCATTATTGACTTAGAAAATTAAACAGTAACGCCTAATCTGTGTGTGTGCCCTAATTTCTAGCCAAATATAAATATACTGGGTAAGCTGGACATGGTGGCACATGCCTATAACCCCAGCACGAGGAACCCTGAGGATCACTGTGAGTTGAAGGCCAGCCTGGGCTAAAAAGTGAGTTCAAAGCCAGCATGAACTGCATTGTGAAACCCTGTCTCAAAATGACCAAATAAATAAATCAGGTATATTTTAAATAAATACCTCAGACAATCTACAAAAGTCTGGTTAGTCAATTAATAATGCACACAACCACTTTTAAGCATAAATTCTCAATTTAGAAAAGTTTTTCAGATTAAATCTGACTCCCAAATACTCTTCGACTATCAACAGCAATTTTTCAAACCCTTTCATTCTGTGTTTAAATATAAGCTTCAGATTGCCCACACTGTGGGGCACAATTAGTGTCTGGAGTCCAAAGATTGAATTTCAAAGACGACCAAAAAACATCAGTGAGGGTCTCTGGCTCCTAAGACCCATATTATAGAAAAGGCCTTCCTTTTGAAGTGAAGTGTAAATCTGAAAAGGGTTGAGTATTCCCCTAAATATGTATTATGTCATTTGCTATCATCAAAAGGTCATTTATCAAACATTATTGTTTTATAAACCTGTTTAGCTTCTTGAAGGCACTTATAATGACAGGAAAAATAAACATGGAAAGTTTGGTACTGTTGACAATCAGAATCAAAATGTCAGAAGCAAAATAATCACTGCTAAAGGCTTTACAAATTTAAGCAAAGAGAAAGGAGAAGGTTAATAAATTCCGTTAGGTCACTGCTGACTTTCTGTGAAGATATTAGAAACTCCTCATTTTTCCAAAAATATCATTTCAGGAAGCAAGAGAAAAGCTCTGTACGTATAGTGAACGCAAAATGAATATATGACCTTAAGTTAGGGTGCTAACATGAGAGGCTTTATTCAATATGAACTACAGTTCCATTAAGATGGGATGATTTATATTACCTGCTCTGGAAACAAAAACATCTGCTTGGCTAGCACTGGCTAGTCCTAAAATTTTAAGCAAGTACCTGCAACTTATGATCTGCCTCTCATGATGTATTTCATGGAAAATTATGATGGATATTAAATGTCATAGAATGAATTATATAACTGAGGATCTATAAGAGAATACCCCAATAAATCAAATAATATAGCAATAAAGGTCTTTGGCTTTTAAGTAAAAATATAAAACGGACATCAACTTGTTTTAAAAAATAACAGTTTTGCCCACCCTGGATTGTTCTGCTACCAGGAGTATGGATTGTCCAAGGAAAGCTGCAAGGAGTGAGGCAAAGACAAGGAGAGCAGCCATGGGAGCTGCAACCACCAAAAGTGCCACAGGTGTGAGCTGCACATGCCCTTTGGAGTTTACAGCTTGCCACGGATTGCTGTGATGCTGCCAGCAGATGCTGTGGGATTTAACGTTTGCCTGGCTGGATTTAGGTCTTGCTTTGTTCCTATTCCATGCTATCCTGTTTGTAACCTTTGGGATGGAAATGCCTATCTTGGGCTGCAGATACAGCTCAGTGGAATAAGCGCCTGCCTGGAAATGTCTACCTTGTGGCACTGAATGCTGGAAGTGTTTAACTTTCTTTTCGTTTGTACAGGTGCTTGCAGCTATGAGTTTACTTAAATCTCAAGAGACTTTGGACTTGGGACTTTTCAACAATTCTGAAACTGTTAGGACTTTGGCAATTCCTGGAGATGGGCTAAATGTCTTTTGCATAATGAGTCTTTGGAAAGCCAGGGGCAGAATGTTATGGCTTGTGTCTAGATGTCCCCCCAAAGCCTCATGCAGTCACAGGTGGGGCTTTTTCAGAGGTGGCTGGATCTGGTCTGTGATGCTAATATTGATTCATAGTGCAATGCTAAACTCAAGGACACTGGGATTAAGGGTGTGAGTACTACTCACCCTAAGTGGCCTGGCTAAGATATAAAGTGGGAAGAGATGCTGTTAAGGTACCTGTCTTGCTTGTTTTGCCACTTCCTGCCCACCATGAACTGTTTCTCTTCTGCAAGGCCTGTCTTGCTGCCCTGCTTTGGAGCCAGATTATGGACAGAAGCCTCTACAAACTGTGACCCAAATAAACCTTTTCCCCTTTAAAAACAATACATAAATACATTTTTTAAATGATATTGTTAAAGATCTCATTCTTAAAGCACCTTAAAAGAGCAGCGGAGCCAGTCATGGTGGTACCTGCCTATAATTCCAGCATTTGGGAGGCTGAGGCAAGAAGATTGCTGCAAATTCAAGGCCAGGCTAGGCTACATAGTGAGTTCAACCACCCTGGACTACATAGCAAGACCCTGCCTCAAAAAACGAAACAAAACGAACAGAAAAAGTCTATAAGGTTCAATAAAAGAACAGTGCAAACCAAGTTACCTGTGAAATTAGGAGCTTTAACTCTGATGTTAAAGTATTTATGATGTACTTATGATATACAAGAACAGGTTCACATATTTTAATCTCTGTAATAATAACACCAACATTTTTGTCCTTTTTATATAAGCTACAAAGTGACTAAATGCCCTAATGAATATATAGGTCATCTTCAACATCAATGTCGCCTTTGAAAAGCAAACTAATCCAAGCAAAAACTACAACAAAGACTTCCTTCAAGCAAGTTTCCAGCAGCCAGAGGGAAATGTGAGCAACAGGGCAGTTTGCAAACATGTGGTAAACAGTCCAAAACTGGGCCTGTTCTTCACCAAGAAAGCATTCTGTACACCTAACTTTCACAAGTATACTTATGATTTCAACGTGGGTGAAGGCCAAACATCCCACGAACAGAGAGGAGAATTTCAAATTTTTAAAAAATGACCCTCCTCTTATTCCTGCACCAAAACCCACCTCTATGCAGTACTGTATGATTTTTTTTTAACTCTAGGATATTCTTATTTTCTCCCTGCAGGTCAGAAAATTAAATTGTCTTCATTTCCAGCCAGGGACCACTCAAACAAAACTAATGGGTGTAGACAGCATTTCCTGCCTACCGTAAGAAAATAATGGGATTGCCATTATTAGCATAGCGCTCGGCTTGCACTGAGGTGGGGCTCTGAAGAAAACTGCCCTTTAATTTTCATCAGCTAGCCTGCACTGACTGCCTGGTTTAAAGAATAAAAGTGGACGTTATTTTTTGCCCCACCATTGTGGTCTAACCCCGACTCATTTACTCACAGAGCAAGACAAGCTCCAGCCGCTATTATCCTTTCCACTCAGCTGTGCTTATGTCTGGGAAAGAGGAAAAAACCGACCAGTAAACAACCAGCTGAAACCCCGTTTTGTTTTTCATCTCTTTACAACTTTTTTGGATCTAAGCTTTCGATTTACAAGATGAGGTGAGGTCTAAGCTTTTCCAAAGCACAGAAGACTACTCTGCTCACTGACATCCCTGACAAACATTTTCTATCTGCTTAAAGAAATGAGCATGCAAACGATGAACAGCAAAGGTACCTAAGAATTCTAGAAATACTCCCAGGTCTTAACCTACCAAGCACTGCTCTCTACAGAGGCATCTTCATGCTACTACAGAGATGAAGAACATGGTCTGAGGGGGTGACCAGAGATGAAAGGCAGGTCTTGGTAGGCCCAGAGTTTTGCCCACTAATGTCAAGGTCTGATCTCTCTTTAAAGTTAGAAACAACACCTACAAAAAGAGAAAAGGAGTGGGAGGAAGTGAATTTCCTTTATTACATCTTCCTTTGATCCTAGACTTTGGAGAGGAAGCAGACCTGTCATATATCTACTTTAAAAGAGACAACCTCTCTTTAAGGGCCAGGGAAGAAGAAAAATATTGGCAGAAGCGGCACTTTTCATAATGAAGTACAGCTCCGCATTCAGGCATGCTTTTATTCTCCAAAGTGTTCCTCTACACATTTTTTTCACTTTATGTCCATGCTACCTTACTAAGGAAAACAGCTCAAGTACGACTTTAGGGATGAGCTACAGTCACCCAGGCAAGGACAGCACTCAAGGAGTCAATGGCAAGGGCAAGACAAAATCGACAGCTAAGAGTCAACATATTTCTTTAAAAATAGGAAATTTTTAAAATAATTATCATCCCACTTAGAAATTCATCTAACAAACCTCTCCTGGGAACACGGTAAAACCAGTGAAATTTAAACGTTTAAGAAGCTATCACTAACTATGCATTTGTTCAAACCCCTATGGTGAGCTAAGTAGTCCTAACAATGAGGAAAACAGAGATGGAGCAATTTTACCAGTCAGAAATTTATGCAAAAAGGTCTCAAAAAAGGTCTCAAATTTGGCTAACCCCAGGTCTACTCTCTGCTCACTTCTACTGCCCCTCCTCCTCAAAAAAGCAGGAAAAAGATCTTCCAGAACTAGAAAGTGGATGGATGGCAAACACTAGGGGCCCAACACTACCCTAAATAAAGTGAAGATAAAGTAACATATTGGAGAAATTTACTTGATTTCTCCAGTCTTTCTCTTGGCCCACCACTGCACCCTGAGGTCTAAATAAGCCCCCAAGTACAGTGAGCTAATTTAAGAGACCTGGAAAGCGAGAGGCTAACAGGAAGTGGCGCTGTTTCAAACTGAATGTAACTAGTGAATGGTAAAAGCTAAAAAGCTATGTTTTAAGATTATCCAGGTTGTTACAGGTGATTATTAACATCTGAGTAAAGCTATAAATCAAATAAATGTATAAATAATTTTTTTTCACTGATGGTGAAGTTTTATGTTAAACTACCCATTCATAAAGCCTGAAGTAAAATGTAAGCTTCAAAAAATGTTCTTTCTTCTCTCAACTTCTTTTTTAAAAAAGCAGCATTTTTAAAGATTCAATAACTTCCTTTCTAAGAAACTTAAAACTTCTGATTGGTAATAATTTCCTCATACCAGAGTGTACATATGATGTGTGACCAAAATATATGATGTGTTTAAATTTTTAAAATTATTACCACAAAAGTCACATTGCCATTAATCCCCTTCAAAACAAACACCACCACCACCACCCCCCGCACTGCATTTCAAACACACTTTTTCCACTGCACTTGCCACATTCTGAAACAGTTTTGGAGGTTCTTTTTCTTGAGTGTCTTTAGTTGTGGTGTCATGGCTGGTTCGATGTCCTGAATCAACTCAGTATGTTTATCTTTCATGGTTATTTTGACTCTGGGGAAGAGCCACAAGCCACTTCATGCCAGACCTGGTGAATACGGTAGACCAGGACACGCTAACAGTTTTACAAGTCCGCATTTCCCCTGGATAGCACTTGGCAGCAGCATTCATATTTCAACCCTACCTCATCAAACCACATTAGAAGACTTCCAGAACTGCTTCAGAAAGTGGCAAGAACAATGGGATAAGTGTGTTCAAAGCAAAAGGGGAGGATTATTGGCAATGTCTTTCTACTGTAATATTTTTATTTAAACATTAACCTATTTTTAAGATCACCCTTTGTACATAGCAAGTCTTGATGCCTATTACAGGAAACTGATTAAATCACTTTTTGTTGAAGGTGGTGAAAATATGTAAAAAAGAAATGAGTCCAAATAATTTAAAATAAATATAAGCAAATAAAACACTCAAATCCTGAAGTTAAAATACACTGTATTCCTTTTCAATAGATACAACGCTCTTTATATATCTTGACTTTTAAAAATTACACACTATTAAAAATGAGTCTGACTCTATGACTGCATCATGATGTCTGAAGATACGCCATCAGCGAGCCCTGAGAGCTGGGACTACAAAGGCCTCCTCGCCCTGACCAGCGATAAGCACCACATCTTTGACAGTGCTGCCTGCTCATGGGTTTCTTGTCATTTACGGCAGGCAAATGAAGAAAGTTGAATCTAACAATGCTCACCACTCTACGGGAAAAAAATCTCCAGAGAAGCAGAGAGTCCCCACTGGATCCTGAGGAACATTCTGTTAGGAACCAAGGAACCCCTTCTATGAGGCGTCCAGTCTAGGCGGCTGCAGCTCCACTTGGTCTCTGTCCACACCACTCCAAACACAAGGAAAGAAACCAGTCAGGCCTCCCTTCCGAGCCCTGTCCTTAACTCACCTTGGGTGCACTCACTTTCTAAAGACGAAGTAGAAAGCTAAATGATTTCTAACAAAGGAAGCATTTAGGGTTGCCAGCTACCTAGGTTTAGCCCTGGCTGTCTGGGAAAGCACAAGGCTCCTCTGAATTCTGAGGTCACCTTTAATTAACCACAGAACTGCTCTCCGAGTTCTCTGGAAAGAGACTCACTCCAGTCAGTTTCATGCTCATCCCAGCCATGTGGCTGCCTTTGAAACAACCCAAACCAACACACTGCAAAGCTGGAGAGGAAAGCATTAGTACTGGAAATAAGACTTGCATTTCCAGGCACACACTATAATAAGTGCATCTTACTCTACAAACTAAGACACCAAGAGGAACAAAACCATACTACAGTGAGTGACAGGCCTCTTAATTATTTATAGAGCTTTTCAAATTGTCTGAATAACTTTAAAATTCACTACTTCTTAGCCAACTGCTCCAGACTTTTCCCATTCACTATACTGAGTTTCTTATACATTGCTTCCTAAGAGGTTCACTTTTGTTCTCTGGTTTCTCTCATTCTAAGTATAAATTGCCATTACAGAAAACAATCCAGGAAATTCACCCTCTTGGGAGATGTCCATATTATTATTCTATCAAAAGTAAATTTCAGGGTTCTGAGCAATAGACAGGCTGAGTACATGGAAGACATTAAAGTAGTACTTGGCCTAAGTACATGCAGCTACCTAAGAACACAGACACTGTGCCAGGCCTGCAGATACAACCAGGATAATTCATGTAAACTACTGACAGCTAGTACGGTGTTGCGGAAAGAAGTTCTAGCTTTAGTTGAGGTGACTGTCAAGTTTTCTAGTATCTTCTTGAGCACATCTTCTAACCTTTAATTCATACAGTATATACCAGCTGCTGCAGTGAACAGAAATACCTATGAGAAAAAACAAATAATACCTACCACCTTCCAAGGTTATTTTACTAACTATGTAGTGAATACACATATGGATAGACTACATATTTACACAAAAGTGCCTGATAAGCAGTACGTGCTCAAAAATTACTGGTCAGTATTATTACATTTCACCTCTGGCTCATCAGTATTTGGAAGCATAAGGTACAAGTGTCCTCATTTCTGTATGTCAAAGGTTGGCCGATGTTTTATCCAACCTCCTACCGACACACACATTAAGATAAATAAAAACTTTCTATGATTGAACCCTTCAGTTATGCCCCGATTCCTAACTGAAGTCCTCTAATCGCCTAAGTACTCAGTTCAACTCAGTTCTTTCCAGCCATTAGATCAAAAAGCTTAAAGGACACATTACCAAAATGGCCAACTCCTCACATGTAAGTTCCCAAAATTGACTATATCATTCACCTCAAACACTTGATTAAATAAAGATTCCCAGGTTCCATTCCAGACCTAAGAATAAGAACCTTTGTACCTCCTACCCCTACCCAGTCCTGTGACACCCTCAGCAGATTCTTCTCTTATCAGACAGGCTTTAATGCCACTTACAAATAGCAGAGGTCATTCTCTTCAAATTCTTTCCATGGAGGCTCTTTGACTTTTTCTCCATTGCTTAGTTTACCTAAACAACACTATGGCCAGCAGTCTAACAGAATCAACTCTCAGCAGAGCCTCTACCTCCTCAGCAAGACACATGGGGGAGGGTGGGTTCCCTGTCCCTTAATAGCTCCCTCCTAAAAACTTACTATGAAAGTATCATATAAAACCACCACAATCTCAGAAATGTTTTCTTTTTAAAAAATATTATCTGAATTTTTAATTCCCTGAAATGACTCCAATGAAGACGCAAAACATACATAACTGTGGGTTACGTTGTTAGGAAACAGAAACAGAAGCTACAAGCTTAGATTCAGGGGCATACAGCTAGTGTTGGGGGTGGCCGTACTGAGGCAAGAAGACAGCCAGTTTGAGGCCATAGCTATCTCAAAATAAAGAAGGGGAAAGGAAAGGGAAAGCCAGGTATGGTGACACTCACCTGTAATCCCAGAACTTGGGATGCTGAAGCAGGAGGATTGCCAAAAGTTTGAGGCCAACCTGGGCTACATAGTGAGTTCAAGATTAGCCTGAACTCCTGACCTATAGTGAGACCCTGTCTCAGAAAACTAAAAAATAAACAAAGGAAGAAAAAAATGAAAGAGAGAGGGAAGGAGGGAAGGGACAATACTACTTCCTCAAACTTTCTAAATCAATTAGCAATCTTAACAGAGACATGAGAAATGTCCACATACCCTCCTCTGAAGATCTCTCATTTCTTTAAAGCAGCAATAAATGAAAAGCTAAGTTTGCAATGAAAGTGACTCATGCCTTTGTTTTGATTTGTTTAATTAAATATTTATTAGTTTCCTACTATGATAAAAACCTCAAGAAAACTATGAAAAAACAAAGATGTCTACACCATAGTCCATGCTTCAACAAGATGTTCAACAGAAGACATTCTGAATGCATGAGGAAACTCAGTTTACACTCGACCTGGGAATCCAACTATCATATGAACATGGAACTCCTAAATTAAGACAGTAATCATCCCTACATTCAAGTAAAAACAAGTTGGCAATCAGGCACTGCCAAGAAGCACAAGTACTCTGCAAATTACAGAGAAAGTAATAGAAAAACATTCACAAAAATGATGAATTACCTTAAACGATGATGCTGGAGCACAATGAGACTATGCAAAGAGTATAGACATTACTTTCTTCTGAGTGAGCTACAATCTATATAGCATTCCAGAAACACAATGTAATAATTCTTCACATCTCTCTGAATATGGAGACCATCGCTCAGTACCTTTGGATATCATTTGATGATGATGCTACTTCCAGAGAAATAAGGCCACAAAAATGACCAACCATGATATAAGTGGACATTTAGTTGAGTTCTACTAAGTCATTTGTATATACAGCAATATTTATATACTATAAATATAGCATACATACAGTTATGTATTAAAAAAATCCCAGATAACATGTATACATATATGTTGCCATCACACCCTTGTAACTTCATACTGTTTTTCTTTTTTTTTTTTTTTTTGCGGTACTGGGGATCGAACTCAGGACCCTGCGCTTGCTAGGCAAGCACTTATTCCACTGAGCTATATCCCCAGCCCTTCATACTGTTTTTCTTTATATCCCCAGCCCTTCATACTGTTTTTCAAGAGTCCACAAATGGATAGCAAGCTAAGCATGCTGGCACACACCTGCAATCTCAGCACCCAGGAGGTTGAGGCAGGAGGATCACCGTGAGTTTGAGTCCAGCCTGGGCTACACAGTGAGTTTAAGCAAGGCCAGAATACACTACATAGCGAGACCCTGACCTCCCCACAAAAAAGGATGGCAAATATTTTATGATGGTATCTGGTATACAATTTTCCCTGTAACTTATTTACATAGGAAGGTAAATGTTTCCATCAGCAATTTTATCCTCAGTATTCCTAATATGTACTTCACATGTTTTACATCCCATTATTTAACGAAAATCTTGCACCATCTTTTCAGTGATCCAACCAAACTCAGTATCAAACACCTGAAACACTAAAAAAATGTTAAAAAATAAATATATAACTCTCGGGGCATTAATAAACCTGTTCAATTACTAGATATCAATAACAAATATCCTTCACTATCCTTTTTTTGTCTTGGTTTTATAGTTTTAGGAAGTGAAGACTTTTAGCACTAAGGCATTTCAACGTGAATACTGAGATGATTCCAATCATTTCTCTTCGGAGAAACCAAAATTTTTCAAGTACTAAAGACAACAAAATTGAGCAAGATATTTAAAGGTTAGAAAACGTGACAGGCCCAATCACACACCTGCTCCCTCATTCTCCACATCTTACCTAGATTCAAACAGATGACCTTTGTGTGCCTACTGTGTGTGCATGTAGGGTTGCGGATTTCAATAAACTAGATGATTCATGGAAATATAAAAATAGCTTTTCCCCCTTCAGAGATCTACTTTTAAACTGCTTCCTTTTAGTTGGAGACAGTTAATAAGGAAACACTCTGATCTAAAAAAAAAACAAAGAAAAAGTAAAGTGACCTAAGAAAATCTGCCTTTACATTACAATAGGATAAGGAAAAGAATACTACATACCCTAGAACTACATACCCTCCTGGAGCTGATGCACAGGGAGCAAGCAAACAGAAGCAAACAGAGACTGTGTACAGTAAATCGATATTTTTTTCCATTTTATTTTCATAAAATATATGTAACACTTTGACCATTTTAAGGCACACAATTATCATAATGCAGTGCAACAGTTCCAGAACTTTTTCATCATTCCAAACAGAAACACTGTTATTTACTAACATTATCTTCTCTACCACTTTTCCTCCAGCCCCTTAGTAAAATATATTCTACTTTCTGTCTCTACAAGCATGTAGTAGTATATCCTGGAGTTTCATTCTTTTTCATGGTTCAGTAATATTCCATTATTAAGTCTATACTAGGCTTTGTTTATTATCAGTTCTTCTATTGGTAGACATGGGTTATTTTCACCTTCTGAATATTCTGAGTAATGTCACTATAAACACTAGTATGCAAGTACTGTATCTGAGTTCCTGTTTTACTTTCGGTATATACCTAGGAATGGAACTGCCAGATCATGTGATAATTGTTTGAATTTCTGACACATTGCAAAACTGTTTACCACAGCAGCTGTACCATTTTACATTCCCAATAGAAATACACAAGAATACCAGTTCAGCATATTTTTAAATATTTTCTGATTCACTAATTCAGAATAGTGTCAACCTGTTACTTTTAATCAGAATTGGTGTCCTGAGATAAGAAAAACTACCAAAGAAAAATAAAGAGGTACCCAGAAACTTTATTTGTCTCTTAAATGCTGAAGAAATAGACGATCGAGAATGAGGCTTTTTAAAGAAAGAAAACCTTGCCATCCTAGACACCAAACCCAGGCCACCACAAGCTAAGCAAGTGCACTACTACTAAGCACATCCACAGAGCCCTACACCACAAAAAATTAAAAACTTTTACAATGAGAGAAAACAGATAAAAATATACTAAGTATCCTCCACATATAACTTACACTGTAAAAACTTGGCAAATCTAACCCCTCATGCTAGAAAACTACATATCTGCGTAATTGAGTGTAGAAGTAAAATACACTGAGATAGCTTTAAAGGCATTTACTCTTATTACTGCTAAGTTCACAGAATGCCTAAAACAAAGCTGGCCAGGTCTTGCTTCAGTAAGAGGAGGATATGTAGTTAGCCTATCTGGATATGCAGCTAAATGCAATCATGATATTCCAAAATCTTTAACACTTGCTCTTAGCAGTCTGACATCAAGTCCTTACAGATGATAATAGAAATTAACAAGTAGCAAAACAAAATAGGCATGGTTGGAATCTATTAGTAGAGAGGATGGATGTAGTGCTTATCTTTAGGATTTATTTGCATGCAAATAATACAGTTCTAACTGTTCATGTGGCACTGAGTAAGTCAATATTTCTTTTGTGGTATCCACAAATACTGTTTCCCAGGATCTTATGTAACTCCACAGAAAGTCCAGCAGCAGATTCTTCTTCAGCCCACCCTACATTTTCACATTGCTTTTAAATACACTGATTTTCCCAAGGTGCTTAAAAGTGGTTTGTTCTCTTAATTAGGTAAACACTCCTCCGGTGCTCTATTTAAACTTCTGATGTTTACAGTAAAATCTTTTCCTACAGAATATGAAGCCAAACCTTATCCTAGCTTTACCTAGATAATTGCAAATTCCTAATTAGCTGCACCCAGAACAATGGAGTTATTTTTAAGAGACTCCTCTTTTATAAGCTGTGACGAATCTACATCCCTTATGAATAAATTAAATCATCTTATTTCCTAGGATTTTAGAATCTTCAATTATTTCTCAATCTTACTACGTTTGTACATGCACAAAGACCGTTTTCTAGACAATTATTTTCAACAAAAAGCTTTTCATAATTGGGAGTTAGTACTAATCACTTTAAATGTTTCTGAATGGTTGTCTTTATAAGAATCTTTATAACTCCACGCAGGTCAAAACAATTCTAATTTGAAAAGGTACACTGTAGTATGGTTTAGATTTTAAACATGGTCTAAAGGTGCTCCAATTTTAATATTCCTGCAATTTCAGAAAGAAGCAAGAAATTCAAGTTGCCACCACCCTGCCCTAGGAGTTTGGTGGTAGACACTGTTTGCTACACAGCATTCCAATAATATGGGCAAAACACCTCTGCATGTAAATAGAAAAATGCCTTACCTCTGCCAAAAAAAAGTCAGAACAGAGCAGAATATTCCATTAACAAAGAACCTAGTCTGAATCTTAATAACTGCCTTCTAAATCAATAAACAAGTGTATGAAACAAAAATTATAGTTTTAGCTCAAATATAATCATGTACCACAAGGCACTTTCTACATTGGTACTTACTAGAACCTCAGATAACACCAGCTCTGCTTTAACACCAACTCACAAACCACCTCTCAGTTACTTAAAACAGACCAGGGTGTTTGCTGATACTATAAAAACTAAACATATGGAGAGCCAATGCCTGGACAGACCATGGATATTGCCAAGGTCATCAGATGCTAAACTTACCTATCTCTGCCAGAAACAAAGAAAGAGATTCAAAGAGTGATCATCCTTAAATTGAGAAGCAGTCCCACTTATACATGGCTGACCACTCACACTTAAAGATGACTGATGGCTAAATCAATCTTACTAGATTCACACTAAATGGTTTCTTATGCCCCAACCCCTACCCAGCATCTACTTCATCCACATACTTTAGATACTAACCCACACTACCCTGTGCTCCAGTTAAACCAGTGCCTACAGACATCAAATCATTCTCTCCTGTCCGCACGTGCAAACCTTGACAGAGACCTGCCTTTTTGGCCACAACTAGTCAAGCATACTCGACCTCTTTAAAAGAGGTGTATATGGCATTCAGGCAAAAAATAGACATAGATGCTGATGAGTGTTTTACCACATTCAGACACTCAGGGTGTTGGGCATGGTGGTGCAGCACTTCAGAGGCTGAGGCGGGAGAAGTGCCCAGAGTTCGAGGATTAACTGGGCTACATAGTGAGCTCAAGGTCAGCCTGAACTACATACTAGACCCCAGGTCAAAGAAAAAAAAACCCAGACACTCAGAGTAAACTACATAACACAGGTTCTTAAACAACATAATAGCATTTTCAACAGCTAAGAATGAGTATTACGATTTACTTGCAAATAGTATCTTACAGGAAAAACCCTCATTATAATATGATGAATCTCATTAACATGAAGAAAAGCAACTGTGATTCCAGGGTAGAAATGCAGGTAGTCTGCAAAAATTTGCCTAAAATGAAAATATGATTTTCCACTCTCCTTTGTTAATTATGGAAAGTTCAAATAACAGGCTAAGACAAGGTCAAAAGCACAAGGTCAAAAACTTTAAGCCTCTATCATTCTATAGAGGAAGTTCCCCAGAGCCTACAAGAATGGATGAAGCCAGATTGTCCTGTCACTGCAGCAGTGCTAGCCCAGCTACAGGTCCGCTTTCCCCAGCAAAAATAGAGCTGGGGTGACTTAGCTATGGTACAACATTCAGGAGGTCAGGAATGAACTACTCCATTAGGAATGAGGAGAAAATAAAACAGCATTCTAAAGCTTGAAGCTTTATTTACTGCTTGCAAAGGAGAAAATAAATCCTTTTTCAACCTGTCCACACAAATTAACACCACAGGACCAGCTCCACTTGAAACTTTGAAATAAAATGACCTACTGAGTTTGTATTAAGCTGCCATATATCTTTCAGTACACTGACTCACTAATCCCTGTGACAACCACCTGCAAAGGTGTGGCTGAGATGCTTTCTCATCTTTTATTAAAATGAGGAAACCCAGGATGAGAGGTTAAGTTTATCAAGGACACATAGGTAAAATGCAATGTCCTTCCCTTAACAGACTAAGTTCTTCTTTGAAATTTAGGCTCAGAAGCAGCCTCGTTCTTTGTCCATCGTTTCAATGTGTTTAAGATTATAGTAAATTTCTCCTTTGTATTAAGCACAAAGCATCTCCTTTATATTAACTATAGTAAGTTTCTCCTTTGTATTAAGCAATTTGTATTTGCCCTACAAATTGAACCATGTATCATGGGTTAATACTTATTTCCTATATTTGTCACACTCCCTAGGACACTATGATCCTATTTATAACATGGTTCTTATCCTGGTTCTTTGAAAATAGTACAATGCTCCCAATAGCCACAAATGGATACGAACAGGATGTTCTGCTATCTGCAGTCTCATTAACTAACACCTGTGGTTGAATTTACAATTTTTGGACAGCTAGCGGTAATGCAATTCATATAGTGCTAAAATAATAGTCAATTTAAGGCTGATTTACAGACATAAGTCTTTCAGGGTCATATGAGTTAAGATTACAACTTGCAATTATCCCTAGATAGTGCTAAGAGGTAAGGCAGATTGAGATACATTTATAGAAAATGTAGATGTTACCTGTTAAGAATCCTAAGATGAACATTGCTTTATCATTCATCTTTTCCCCAAGATAGCATGTCCCCCAAAAAGTGTTGTTGGGTTATTGTATATTTATGGATGGAATTCAATCCAGGTAAGTGAATGCTTACTTCAATATGAATTGGAATTTCCACTTACACTATACAAAATCAGAAAGCTGTTGAACTTCCTTTTACCAAATGAGACTCTAAAAAAATGCAAGAGATTTAAATTCATTAATCAAAAAATTGGTCATTGAAAGAATCTTTCTTGCTGCCTTAATCTTATACATATTCCCCCCTCCATTCATGCATGAATACTTTTATATTTTGATAGTAAAACAATTACTTGAATTCCTCAGATCAATTTTGCAACTGCATAAAGAAAAACAACGGTTTGCCTGACACTGAAGTCATGTGAAAAGAACTGCCCAATGAACAGGGGGACATGGCTAGAGTCATTTTTTTACATCTCCCTATTGATGACTTTTCATCCTACCTCCAATCTCTATACTTCTTTATTGCACTAAAATAATCAAAACTGACTTTTTTTAGCAACTCCTAAATACAATTATTTCAATCAAGATGTCATTTAAAGCTTTGTCCATCCATTTTAAATATTACATGTAAGCATTTAAAAATAACGTGCTCATTTCATCCACTCTATATGTAAAGGCAAATGTGAAGCACAGCCACCTCAGCCTTTAAATTTCACTTAAGGGCTGAATGTAAAGCATCTTCCAATCATATAGAAGAAAATGAGTAAGAGATACAAAAAGCAGTATGAGCCACTTAAATGTCAAGATTTGAAAATCAGGAAGTTCTGTTTTCCAATGTGGTAATCACTAGTCACAACTGGCGTTTTAAGTTTAAAATAATTAGAAGTGAATAAAATTTAAAAGGTAGTTCCCCAATCACATCAGCCACACTGAACTGTTACACACTACTCATGGCCAACGCACTGAACAGTACAAATGCAACTACTAGCACTAAAGGAAATTCTGTTGGACATTGAACAGAGCTGTTGGTAGCTACGTGATCTCTTGCAAACCAATTCTGTCAATGTCAGTGTCCTGGTTCATAAAGCGTGCATTTAACACCACCTAAAAATTAAGACTTTATTAGAATTTGAATGAGATAATATATAAAAAGTATGAGATAGTGCTTAGTAACACATTAGATATCCAAGAAAATATAGCTATTAATACATTTCTATATTGGATTTTGGTCTATGAAAGTGATCCTGAACTGGCCAATTCCCCTTCTAGCCTCGTTTTCCTAAAGTAAAAAGTTTGGGAAGTACTTCTTGTTACCTTGTAAGGACTGAATCAAATGTTACCATGTTAAATGAAATGCTGAGCCAAAGGCACAAACTTCTACTGAAGTAACTACCACCCAGGCTCCTACAGCTAACAGATCCCAAACATTCTTCCAGAAACCCCAGAAGACTGGCTCTCCAATACAGCCCACGCTCTGATGTGAGCTATTTATAAAGTCTGTCTTAAAAGATTACCGGAATATCTTTCTGAAATTGTATATGCTGTAATTAGAAGCTACAAACCCCTATTCCATGAGATCTTGCAGTTTTAACACTTCTTTCATATGAACACTATCTTTACAAATGAATTTTCTCTTAAAAGCATTTTAAACCAAAACACTTTAAAAAGCACGTTAGTTTAGAAACAATTTTATAAAGACAGGACTTTCCCCGCCCCACCCCCCAGCTATGTCTCTTTCTCATTCAACCTTTGGGCGGTGCCCCTCTGGAATCTAAACAAAGTGAAAATTGTACCCTCATAGGTGAGGTCCCCTTCCAGGGCCAGAAACATCCCAAGACCTTGCCCACGTCAGCAGCTGCTCCCAGGGAGCCAGAAAATTTACAGAACACTGGGTCCAGAGACTCGGCCTCCAATGAAGGGGAACCAAAGGCCCCCACAAAAGGCACAAAACCAGGGCTGGGCTACTACAGGCAATGGCACAAGGCTCAGCAACCACCCACCCCCACCTCGGGTCACAATTTCAACTTGGAGGCGGCGAGGCAACTCTAGCAGCAGAAATCTGAACAGAGCTGTGCAATTTTGCCCAAGGCCTAAAACCTCTCAAAAAAAAAAAAAATGTTATTCCAGAACAGATTCCTTTTCTTCCGGGTCCGTCGCACATCTGACTCTTAGCCCACAACCACCGTGCATCCCTTTCCCAATGCCCCAACTCCTACCACATTTATAAAAACGAAGGGGGGGGGGTAAGTGGCATATTTCGTCTTCCTTTGCGTTCCCTACTAAGGCCTGTAAACTGGAGGAAATTCAAATCAAATTAGTTGCACATTAAAAAATAAACAGACAAGCAATAGGGGGGTGCCCACCCAACAAAAGACCTCACTCGTTCCAAAATATGATTAAGCCTGGGAGGGGAATGGGGAGAGAGACTAGAAAGCAAACGGGGATGGAGAGATAAACGTGCGGATTTTTGGCCCCAGCGCCAGCCCATCGCGGCCAAATTCTACATTTTGTTTAAAGAAAATGTTGAGCTAAAGAGAAAGGAAAATAAGTTGTAACTTTTAAGGAAGTCTGCAATCGGCACTGTCTGGATAAAATGCCAGTGCTTCCCTCCGTCTGGGACGGCAGGGTGGGAGCTGAGATGCGAGAGCGTCCAAGTCCAGCCGCGCACTCCCGGAGCCTCCCAGCCAACGGCGCCGCCGGGCGGCCCAGCCCCGTCTCCCGGGACGCGGGCCGGGCCCCAGGAAGCCGGCGGGCACCCACCGAGGCCCCGCTTTCCGCTGGGGCGGACAGGCCCTTCCCACGCCCGCCGGCCCGCCGGGCGCCGCGGGCCCCAGATGGTCCCCGCGCCCGCCCGGCCCGCCCGCCCCTCCCGGCCGCCTCGGGGCGCAGATTCCGGCCGCCCGCCCGCGCCGCGCGCTCCTCGGGGCGACCGACTGACCGGAGTCCGGGGCCACACACCGGCTCGCCTCGCCCGCGCCTTCCCGCCGGCCGCGCCGCGCCCCCGCCCGAGCGAGCGCCCCGCCGCCTGGCTCGCAAGTCCGGCCCGGCCGCCGGTTCCCGCCCCCAGTCCGGGGGGAGCCGGGGGGCAGGACGAGGAGGACGTGGCGCGGAGCGGGCGGCCGCGGAGCGGGGAGTGTCCGGCGGCTGGGCGCGGGGACCCCGGCCGGAGCCCCGCCCCGCCCCCAGCCGGCGCGCAGAGGAGGCCCCAACTTGCAGCCGCACTTCGCACGCACGCCCTCCGCCCGCCGCCATGTGGAGAGCTCCGGCCTCCGAAAGTGACACGTCGAAGATTCCTCGGCCTGGCCGCCTGCCCGCCTCCCCTCCCTGCGGCCGCGTTCCCGCCGCGGAGGTCGGGCGGGGAGCAGATTCCGCGGACGGCGGCGGGCGGGCGGGGGCGCGCGGCCGGATTCCTCGAGCCCCGCTCCTCTCCTCAGGAATCTCCCCCTTCCCTCCCGCGCGCCCCGCCGAGCGGGGCCGGGTCGCCCCTCCCACCTCGCGCCCCGGGCGCCGCAGCACTCGGGCGCCAAGTTTCCCGGGAAGCGCGAGCGCCCGCACCGGGACGCACTGGGGCGGACGCGGCGACGACGGCTGCCCGAGCGCGGTCCGCGCTCCTCCAGCCCCTGCTCCCGCACGCCTACCTTCCCCTGGGCGCAGACGCGGGGCTTCGGGCGCCCCACAGCGGGTCGCCCACGGCCCCCCGGCAGCCGGAGGGTTCCTGCCGCCGCCGCCTTCGCTGCTCCCGCCGCCGCCGCCGCCGCTCTGCGCCTCCTGCGCCGCCGCCGGCCGCCGCTGCTCAAATAACTACCAGGAGGGTTTGATGGGGGATTCCGCCATGTCAATGATGTCGGGACCACATGGGGATCGGGGACCCGCCCCCTGCCGTAAACCGCCGAGTAGACCCGCACCGCTCGCGCAGGCTCCGGAGCGGCCGCCCGCGGCGCCCCTCTGCCCGCCAGACGGAGCCGGCCGGAGCCAGGAAAGCTAGCGCCGCCGGCCTGCGACCGCCGAGCCCGGGACGGACGCAGTGTTTGCTCATTTTCTTTTTTCCGTTTATACACACAGTTCCCTTTTTCTGTTGTTAGTCACCACTGCGACCTTGTGAGTTACTGTGTCACTACTTCATTTCCCGCAGCGTTTGGTTCCCGCAGCTAATACAGCATCAGCAGATTTTTATGACCCGAAAATTGAAATGTTGATTTCCCCCTTCAGGACCCAGTGTGCAGCCTTACAGGCAAATCCTACCTCTGTCTGCCAACCCCAGAGCCGCGATGGAACGCACTGGGTCGGTGTTGAGATTGCATTAATCACAGCAAGTGTACTGTGTTTCTGTTGCCCGGGCTCGCAGAGGATAGCGGAGACTGCCGTGCCACCCCTCACACCGGGCCGGGGCTCCGCACAGCAGCAGTGTGCCCGGAGGGGCGCCTGCCCTCCGTGGCTACCAGGCATTCTGGAAGGCGCGGGAACCTCCGCTGCTAAACGCAAAGGAGTTCTCAGCAGTGACCAGAGACAGCATAGTGTTCTCACCAGCCGAAAAGATGTGAGCAGTAGGTAGTAGGCCCTGAAAGCCCAGTGGGTGGAGACCTAAAAATGACCTCCTGGGAACTTGCAGTTGTTTTGTGGAGATTACAGGCAAATGGAACCTTCCCTCCTAACTGGTTTCTTTCCTGTCAATGTCCCCAGAGGGGCTCTTGACGCCATCTTTTCTAAAACTGGGTTCTAATCCTGGACCGTAATTCAAAAGCTCTTCCTGACAGAAGCCACACATTCCACTTGGGCCCAAATGCCTGCTCCCTGAGCCGCCTCTCTGGCTTCCCCCGGTCTTTCCTTTCAGTTCAGCTGAACTCTCACGGCTCCCAGAGACCCCTCAACCGTCGTCTGCATGCCTTCCCTCTGACAGGACATACTTCTTCCTCTTCCCAAGTTAAGATCATTTATCCATCCTTCAGCTCCCAAGTAAAACAATTCACTCGCTCCCTCTCTGTGGGCCATATCTCTATGCCCGTGATCTTGCAACTCTGATCAGTCATTATATTGTTCTGAGGTTATTGCTTACCTCTTCCACTTGACCGAGTTTTGTTCATTTTTTGTTTGCTTATTTGTATTTTTTTGAGACAAGGTCTTGCTCTGTAGTTCAGTCTGTCCTTGAACTCACTATGCAGCCCAAGCTAACTTCAAACTCTTGTCCACCCTCCTGCCTTAGCCTCCTGAGTGCTGGGATTACAGGTGTGTGCCACCACACTTAGGGAGTTTTGTTCAGTTTTGTAGCCCCAGCCTCAACCTAGCCCTGTGCTTTGAGTATGGTTCCCTGTTTTGTGTGCTGAATAAAGTATGGGGGAGAATTTGAAACCCTAGACACATGGGCAATTTCAGGGGTGTGGGGCTAAACTCAAGTGATAAAGAACAAGCTTGGCAAAGATGGTAGGCGCAGGCAAGGTAAGCTCAGAGGACAGAAATGTTTCTGCCGGTTTCTCCCAATCAACTAGATTTATTCAGATGAAGAAGAATCTGTGTATACAAAGCCCTGTGTAATTTAAAGGACTTGCCCCTGTGTAGGATCCCAGTGTTTTGTTCAAGTCATTTCTAACCCTAAGGCCAGCGTAGGGCAGAGAAGAAGCATAGTAAAGGGGTGTAAATGACAGGAACTGTGGTAGAGTGGGAAAAAGAATGAAATTATAATCAGACAGAAGTCAGTGATTCTGGGCAAGTTACTGAAGTTCCTGAACCTGAATTTTCTCATTTATTAAATTACATACTATTTCTTTCTGGCTAAGGTTGATAAAAGGGTTAAAAACTCAAGCACCTGAGTCTCACTGAATAAACATTGAGTCTTCTTTGGATGAATGAATGAGTAAATGAATAAATGAAGTTGTCTTTGCTGCAGGAATTAATAGGACAAAATTGGACACTTGGAAGGAAAAGGTGGAACTTTTGCTAGAGGGGCTTTCAACTACAGAGGGATTTAGAGTTCATACAGCGAGAAACACTGTGGGATTGCTGAGGCGGGAAGCAGTTGAAAGAGGTTTTAAGGTTGATCATTGTGGCAGCTGGAACAAGGCTCAGAGCGGAGAGCCGTGTTCTGAATCCAGTTGGGATGTGAAGGCTTAAACCAGAGTCATTCTTCTGGAAATGAAGGGAAGGGCCTCCAAGTCACCTGCTGCCCTGGGTCTCAAATTCTAGAACCATACTTCCAATTCTTATGGTTAAGACTTTCTCCAAAAGCTGTTTAGAGCTGGGCATAGTGGTGCAAGCCTATAATCCCTGCACTCAGGAGGCTGAGGCAGGAGGATTGCTAAGAGCTGGAGGCCAGCCTGAACTGCATAGTGAAACCCCGTCTCACAAAGACCAAAAGCTATGTAGAATTTTCTCAAAAATTACCATCCAAATGATGATGCCTAGAAGTCAAGGTGTATAACAAAATATAAAAATTTGTAATTCCTTTCATCACCATGCAAAGCAGGTTGAATGATATCTTTAAAACCATTCAGTTGTATAATTCATATTGTAATAAAAGAAATGCAACATTAATAAATTGGAAAGTATGACAGCATTAAAACTTATTTTAAAAGGACTCCAATTGCTCAACATTTCAGTAGTCTGCAATGCTTACATGTGAGTCCCTTTCTCAAAGATCACTAGGACTAGGTGCGCATAACACCTAGAAGACCCAGCTGTTTCAAGTCTCCATATCCTTACTCTGTGGACAGCTGAGGTTGCCACCGAGGCAGGCTCAGGCTTGCCTCTAGCTTGAAAACAAAGCTTGACCTTACAGAAAGGGCATTAACTCCTTGCATCTGCTTCTTATTTTAATATCACAAACCAGATCTGATACCAGCTTCAATGTGACATTGACAAAAAGCCACTTCATCCTGTTTTGAGGAATGTTCCGTATTCACCCGAGCACTGGACATCAGCCCAGTCAATCATGCAGTCTGAGAGCAACACACGCAGCTTCAGTGACACACATTCCTTCAGAACAATTTAACCAGCAAAGCTGTGATTTCACCTTCTGTTCCATTGTTTCAGTCAGGACAAGGATAAATGTTAGTTCAATGTTTAAAACAAAAACGAAACACATTTCAAGCAAGATCCGCCCCACAGTTATCACAAGTATTTAGGTAGAGCCAAAGGATTGTCAGGGCTCATGAAATATCGAGATTGATAGGCTCACGCACTCTGTCCCTCCCAAAGCAGCATCTTTACTGGGATGTCCATGATAGCTGGGTGCCCAGCCTCAGGCCAGACTCCACCAGGGAAAGGAATGATGTACCTTTCCAGGGCAGCTTTTATCATTCACTGTTGTTGTCATCTGAGTCTTCTAAGACTGCCTGTTGGAAATTTCCCCCTAGTCTTGTCTCTGCACCCTGGAGGCAGACAAAACAGCAACATTTACCTTCCACATGACTTCCCTTCCAGTGAATTGACCATGTCTGTCCCTTGTCCCTGAAGATTCTCTTGGACAAAAGTCTCCACATGGGGAACTCTACAAGGATCTCTCACCATCCTCGTTTCCTACTGCCTCTAGATGTCTACTTAACACTCTGAAGTTTGGGTATCCAGTTCCCATCCATAATAATTCCACAATGATCAGAACACCCAGGATGGGGGCTGGGGATGGAGCTCAGTGGCACAAGCACCTGCCTGGCCAGTGCAAGGTCCTGAGTTCAATCCCAGGTACTGCAAAAAAAAAAAAAAGAACACCCAGGGCAGCACTCATTCCTGTCTCAATTTAGACAAAACACTTGCATCATTATGTTCTAATAGTGTGCTAATTTTCTTAGCAGCTTCCTCATCCTATTAATTTATACTGCTCCTTCCATGAGAAGTTGTCAAGCTGGGCATGCATTTGGTATACATTTGATCTAATCTTAGCTAATATTAGCTAGTTAATTAAATGCTTAATTTTATTAAATTTTATTTGTCAACTTCACTCTCATATTTTAGCCTACTTAGACTTTTTGGACTTCGAGTCTATTGATGCACAACTATATCAGGGAGAGCTTACTAAAGAAAAAGTTAATGCAAGATACACAAATATACAAAAATTTACAAGATTGGCTTACAGTGGCCACCCACAGAGTCAGGTGTGGAAGAGTGCAGAGGATCTGTCTGTGCCTAGAGATCTGAAAGATCCAGGAGCTTGCTCTAGTGTCCTGTGCGAGTCCCTATCAGGAGGATCTGTGCTGGAAGCCAAGAGATAACATCCAAGGCAGAGGTGAGGGCTGGAGCTCCTCCAAAGAAACAGAAGTGATCCTCCTTCGCTTCCCCTTTATACCATCCAGGTGACGGGCGGTCCTGGGACAGATCTTCTGTCTTCAGTAAATCCTCTCAGCCACACTCAGAGCTAACCCATCCACTTTAGTTGGGTGTTTCTTACTCCAGCGGATGCAAGCAGTCAGCTAGCACAACTTTTTCCAGTTTTGTGACATTGATGTCAACATACTTTTCATGTTGCTATCAAAATCATTAACAAACATACAAAACAAGGAGAAGCCAAGGACATACCACTAGAAATTTTCCTTATGAGGCATAGTGATTGAAGAAACAAGCAGCGCATGCTGGCACATGATTGGTTTACAATGCCTAAAATCCTACCAATCTGGGAAAGACAGGAAGGATTACAAGTTTAAGTCTAGCCTGCACAATTTATAGATTTGGCAAGGCCCTATCTCAAATAAAAAAATCAAAAAGGAGTAGAGCTATAGTTCAATGCAAAGGCCCTAGATTGCTTACCAGTGCCTCAAAACAAATTACTTAAAAAGTTGAGTCTGTCCATCCCACTGAATTACCTGAACCATGCCATTATACGGGAGCAAGTTCAGCCTGGCAGTTGCTTCTTCATAGTGATTGTCACCATTCTTACCAGTCTTCTACTTAATGTGTTCCTTTGATTATTTTCTTCTCCTGAGAGGTCAAGACTTCTGAATGATATTTACATATTTTCCCAACAGGTATGCAAAATAACTGTTTCCCTCTAACAAATTTTAAATTTGCCCTGGATATTAATATAGTCTGTAGAAATATATATGTGAAGAAATATGTTTGTCTTAGTTTCAGGTTCTGTAGCAAAATACCATAGACTGGTTGGTTTAAACAACAGAAGTTTATTTCTCACAGTCCTAGAGGCCAGGGACCACATGCTCAAGGTTCTGACAGATCCAGTTTAGGGTAAGGACTTCCTAGTTTGCAGATGGTTGTCTTCTGGTTGTGTCTCCACCAGGCAGAGGGCAGAAAGAGACAGAATAATCTCTCGCTTGTCCAAGTTATGATCACCAGTTTCATTCACGAGGGCCTCACCTTCAGGACCCAACTACCATGCAGAAACTTCCCCAGTGAGAGGGGAGAAATTCCACATTAGAGGTTGGAATTTCCACATATGAATGGGGCAGGGGCTCATAAATTCAGTACCAAACAGTGCCCTTCACACACAAATGAAGCAAAGAAGTGGGTTCAGTGCAGGCAATTGGGCAGATAGAAATAATTTTGGTCAAGGAAAGATTCTGACATTTGACCAGAGAGCATTAAGTTGAAAATAGTAAACTGAACTGCAAGACAGTTGGGCACATTCTGGTTTGTGAAGGATAATATATATATATATTTGTTTGTTTAAGACAGGGTCTCGTTATACAGTTCAGGCTGGCCTTGAACTCACTTTGTAACCCAGGCTGGCCTCGGACTTGCAGTGATTCTCCTGCCTTAGCCTCCCAAGTGCTGGGATTACAGATGTGTGCTACCATGCCCAGTGGATATTATATTTTAAATTGTTTCTCAACTTTTACATAATGATAATATTTGTCATAGTCTTTAGAAGCATCTTTGGTATTTCACATACAGCTTTTATGTCTCAGCACTAGTTAGGGGCTTAAATAATTTTTTGAAAGCTGCTGACATTCTAGTTTTTTAAATTTATGAGAAATTGATCTCAAAAGAGACATTGCCAGATACAGTTCATTTTCTAATACATATATGTGTGTGTGTGTGTGTGTGTGTGTGTGTGTGTGTGTGTATAAATCACAAAATACTTTATAACACAGTAATCAATTCAGCAAAAATAGAATTCCAAATTGTTGGCTAATGCACAGTGTTAGAAATTGAGGCTATGTCAGTTACCACCACCATATTGCTCCTCAGTCCTAAGAGTACCAATTTTTTCAGATAATTTCTTTAGTACATGTTTGTAGTACATAATGTTTACATTCCTAAATCATAGTAACATCAGCACTAATTATAGGAAAAGATGCCCTCCCCACAGCCAGTATACTTCAGTATACTTTGTTAGCTGGCCAGGTAATAGTTCTTGTTACAATTCCTATTACTTTTGTTTCTTAGAAACAGTTGGTCACTGTGATGCATAGCTGGTCGCTATGATGCATATTATAAGAACCAATCCGCAGTTGACAAGTCATTCTGCCTCTCTACTTCCTGCTTGCTTATTCCATGTAAGTTCCAGGCCACCAGAGATCAGGGCCTGATATTCTGGGAATGATCCTGATCAGCACCCATTGATGTAAATAAATCTGCCTCCAAATCCTGGGTGTCCTTTTGGTGTTTCTGTTTTCCATTGCCTGGTAAACATATCTTTTCTTACTCTTGGCAACCACCATTATTGTAAGACTTCTCACTTGGAAAGTACTAAAAGTGTTTTCTACGTCTTTCTAGAAGTATTCCTTGTGTGTATAAGGAAGATTTTTAGCTTGCAGAAAAGCCTGAGAAACTGTATGGAATAACTTTAATTAAGTCAGAGAGGTTACTGTAATACTTCCTCAAAAGACCAGCACCACCCAACAGATTCACCACCCCACTGCTGTGTGTGTGTGTGTGTGTGTGTGTGTGTGTGTGTGCGCACGCACACACAAGTATGACATACTTTGTAATACTGGGCATGATCCAGAGAGCGCTTGCTCTAAATATCTCATCATTGTACCTTAAATCATTGCACAGATATTTACTGAGCACCTACTACACACCACAAACTCCTTTGTGGATGTGGACTGTTGTCCATACCACTCAGTTTTGTGTTTGTAGAGAGAGAACAAATAAGCAGATGTGTAAATTGATGTTGCAAAGGTACTACAAAGGAAGAAATCAGGGGGCTCTAAAGCTGGGGAGGAGACCACAGGAGGCTTACCTAGACAGGAAAATCTCTCTTCAGAAAGGATGTACAAGCCAAAATAGGGCAGAAAACAAAAACAAAACCAAAAATATCCCTGCAGACACCCATGTATATGCAGAGTAAAAGCAAAAATTATTTCAAGGCAAGGGGAACATATTTGTTACATGCTGAAACTGCAGAACATGGGTGTTAGACATCTTGAAAGACCAGTGACTTGAACTTTGAGTGGCAGGAGCTAATGGACAAGGCCAATCACACACAGCATTAGACACAGGCCATAGTACAGGGTTCTGGTACTGTTCAGAGAGCTAAGGTGCAGCAGAGAAAGGGAAGTTGCGTGCTTGGATTTGCTCCTATGAAGGATTGCTGTGCTGGCGTACGGACCCTGGGCAGACAAGCCTGCAAGCAGAGAAGCCTCTGGGTGGACCCAGTTAGAGATGGGAGCAGCCAGAACGAGGTGGGTGGCAGCAAAGATGAAGAGTAATGAGAGCGTGAGGGATATTCTGACACAACTCACAAAAACTCAAAGATTCATTATTAGAAATGAGAGAAAGACTGAATTTTTAAAAATGCCAAGATATTACTTTCCTAATTTTATTTGTGGCTCTCTGTCCTTGGAATACAGACACAAGTCCCTGGAGGTCTTCTAAGTGAAGAACCAAGTGATGCATACCAGTAGTCATACCTCCCCTCCAAGCCTGTGAGTCCACGGCTGATCCCATGACTGGAAGTGTTACCAGACCAGATTCCTGGCACAATTAGTTCCTCAGGGGTTAAAATCTTTTTCCTTGTCCCCAAGGACTTCCCTACCAGCCTTCCAGGTGTGCTCAGAAATTCCACTGCAACCTTGGACCAATGTCTATTCACCAGCAAAATTCCCTAGAATGAGCAAATGAACTTCCTGGGAATTACCACTTATGTTTTGACCTTAGTTACAGTAAAATCTGGTTGAAAGAGCACTGGTGAACAGTCCCCATTCTGATCTGTTGCTATGACAAGCTGAGCAACTTTGGGAAAATAACCGAACATCCCTGAGTCTCTGGTGACTTTTCTGATGTGTCTGGACGCACAAACTGGACAACATCTGAAGTCATTAACCTCAAAATTTTCTGGGGTTCTACAGATTAATTAGCTATCATTTTTTATAGCCCATACATATCTATAACTTGTCCATGAAGATACTACAATATTTGTCTCTAGACAGCTCTACTAATTTAGTAACTATGCCAGTAAGATGAGCCTGATATATATTGAATGTAGGTGGCTCCTGGTGATTCTTTCCATCCAGACTGACAACTGCTCAACAGTTGCAGAGCTGTGCATGGAATCTCTACACTGGTAGATTAGACAGGAAGATTTTAGTAGTTCCGTGATATGATGGAGATTTTTTTCAGAAAGAAAACATTATCCTATATCTTCTATCTGAATTACATATGGTACCTATTAGGTCAACCGTATGACAAGATGGTCATGCAATCATCTAACTTATAAAATCTATAGTCAATCTGTCAATGGGGTCACTTTGAACTTTCAGTCATGGAATTATGGCATTAAAGTTTAAATGAGTGACACTATTATTGAGATTACACTCACTATAAAACTATAGTTTTTGTGTTACTTATGAACTACCATTAATGCCCATAAAGCAAAGAAAGCTTAATCTTTAATAGGGCCATTGATGTCAGTGCATAATATAAATTCACCAAATATTTGCACATTTGGTTTTTTTTTCTTTTAGTTATCCTCACATAAAAATCCATAATGACTTTCTTGTATTCCTCAGATGTTAGTTCAAGCAAAAATTCCATGTTTCTTGATGAAGTGGGTGATACATTGCCTTTATTTAACAGGAATAAGGTGACTTATTTTGATTCTTCTTCTTTTTTTAATTAACTTCTAAGAACGTCAGAGAAAACTGTTGTTCCCAGTTATAGCAAATATCTTTAGCCGAGGATTTTATTAAGATCATTCTTTCTTCCTTTTTACTGCATAATTCTTTTATTTACTTATTTTTTGGTACCAAGTGTTGAACTTACAACCTCATGCTTGCCAGACAGATGCTCTGCCACTAAGATAAATGCCTAGCCCAGTTGCATAATTCTTACTCATCATATTTTTATTTTATGAACCTACTTTATCTCTGTTTTAGCAGATGCTGTTCTGTTCTTATGAGAGATAGTTATATTATTTAGCACTATTTTGACTTCAAGTGACAAGAACTCATTCAGAGTAGATTTATTATTAAAAAAAATTAGGGTTAGAATGAAACAGTTTACACTAATCAGGGTTTAGCCTTCTTGAACCATAATAACACAAACAAAACTAACTGTAATCATTTAAAAATTATTTAGTTTTGTATATAGAAGGTTAAAGAACACACTGATTATTCTTATTAAAATATATTTTAGTTATTTTATAGATATTCAGTGAAAGAGAGAGGGAAGAGAAAAAAGAAAGAGAGAGAGGGAGGGAAGGAGGGAAGAAAGGAGGAAGAGAAATTCTTAAGGAATTGACTTGACTCACATATCTTGCAGAGCTTGGTGGCAAGCTGCAGACCCAGCCAAGGGTCGTAGCTTCAGTTCAAAGGCAATCAGAAGGCAGAAGTTAATATAGTTAATTCTCTCTTTGTGGGAAGGAATCACTATTTTTTCTCTAACTCCTTCAACTGGATGAAACCTTCTTATATTATGCAAAGCGATTTGCTTTACACAGAACAAAGTCTACTGATTTTAAAGGGTTCTTTGTTTGTTTTTTTGTCTTTTTTTTGAGACAGGGTCTTGCTATGTAGTTCTGGCTGGCCTTGAGCTCACTTTGTAACCCAGGCTGGTCTCAAACTCACAATGATCCTCCTGCCTCAGCATCCAGAGTGCTGGGATTACAGGTGTGTGCCACCACGCCCTACTCTACTGTTAATCTTATTTTAAAAAAAGAAGGAAAGCCATCAGAGAAATATCTAACCTAGTTTTTGGCTAAATGTGTTGGTTTTAAGGCACAGCCAAGCTGACACATAAAATTCACAATTACACGTACTTTAAGACAATTAGATGGAAAGCACAATTGTTCTTAGTTTATCCTAAAATGCTTAGCACTGCCTTGCAAATAATAGATGTGCAATAAGTATTTATTGAGTCACCAAATTGGAAATTGGATTAGTTTCCTGTGAGGTTTTTATTTTTAGTCAAGGGGAGGACAATTCATATATATATATTTTTTGACAATTCATATATTGTCTTTATTTACATGTGGAATTTGAAATCAAAGTCTGCAGAATTGGGAAAATAAAAATGTGGCAATTCTGATAGTTCTGGAAGCAGAACAACATAGATCTGTCCAACTCTGTGACATAATTCATAAAGTAGATATAATGCCCATCTAAAAATTATTATCTCTATTGTTACAGGGTGGCATCTTAAGACTTCATATAAACAAAAGGGCACTTTACACATTTGTCTGTTCTTTAGTATTGTTTTCTCTCACTCCTAATGATGCTGGCACCCTTGCTGATCGAGGATGCTAAATACATGAGTGAAAACAGCGATACGTGATGTCAGCCTCCTCTACATGAGGCACATGGATGACTGTTGAGAGGACAGGAGTGTGTGGAAATCGGGTTAGATCCGTCACAGATCGTATTTTATCAAGGCCCTCACTTTAGGGAAACAGTCCTCAAAACGACTGAGTCTGTACTTGATCTGTTGCACTTCTGTCCAGCCCAGGGGGCTGGGGATATAGCTCAGTGGAATAAGCGTCTGCCTAGCAAGCGCAGGGTCCTGAGTTCGATCCCCAGTACTGCCAAAAAAAAAAAAAAAAAAAAAAACTTCTGTCCAGCCCAGCAAGCCCACAACCCTGTGACAGGAGTACTTCAGTAATGACTACTATAAAGAATAACTGCTCATGTCTGTCATTCTTTTACAGCCTCACTCGTTTTTCTTACCTTTATTCTTGTAAAGGTAGTGTCATCATCATCATGGCGCATCATGTTATAGATGGGAAAACAGGCAACCTGGAGAAGTTGAGTGACAGTTCGAGAAGAAAAGAGCTAAAACGAGAAAGCAGGCAAGAAGGAGTTAAAATATTCAACACAGGGCATGACTTTAAAACCAACCTATGAGAACTAAAACCAGCCTTTCCCTCACCTGAGTCATCAGATATCTAATGGAACCCAAGTATTATCACTCTAAACAGCACTGTCTGCCCCGTACTGCACAGGCATGTCTTTTTCCTCCAAAGCAATAATTTGAGAGCTAGGGGGCACTTTGCGAGTCTCCGTGGAGCATACACAATAGGAGCTCCAGCTTCAGACCAACCTCCAAGTTCGGGTAGAAAGGTTTGCCCCAAGGTTTTTTCTTAAGGAATCTATCTGTCTACACACGCTCTAGCTTTGGTAGATACCAAAGCAATCAGTTGTGCGGTCAAAGACAATTAATCTGTTGTTTGCCTTTTCTATTACACTGCTTTTCCTATTTTTACTAGAATTACAAAGTCAACAGGTTATTTTGACCCCTAATAGAGCTTCAGTGGCAGGTTGGGAAAAATGGCCAAAGCATAGCATCATGGCAGTTAATTGCTGACTGTACAACACTCACACCGAGGGATATTATCAGGTAGCAATTAGAGCTGTCCTCCTTTCATACATGCTTCACAGATACCAATCTGTTTTCTCTACCTAATCATGAGGTCCCCTTTTAGCCCTAACTTTAAATATCTTGTGAATCCCTTAAAAAATTAACTCTCTAGTTAACACAATTCAAACCAGGCATGGTGGCACATGTAATCGCAGCACTTTGGGAGGCTGAGACAGAAGGATCACAAGTTCAAACTTAGCCTAGGCTACTTGACAACATAGCGAGAACCTGTCTCATAATAAATAAAATAAAAGGCTGGAGATGTACCTCAGTGAGAAGGCCCTAGGTTCAATCCCCAGCACTGCAATTGATCAGTAAATAATAAAAACACATTCAGTCACTTCATTCAGCAATCATTTCTTTAGAACTCACTATGTGCCATGGTCAGATATGTAATAAAACCAAATCCCCCACAACACCAGTATCTAGTCATTCCTAAAAGTCTGATTCCCTTCTCCCCAGTGCAGTTACCTTGATAAAAGGCTTTATGTCTCCTTGGGAAAGAAATACAACTCCTAGCCTCTAGAAATCTGATAAGAATGATAGCAAAGTGAATTAATAAACCCATGAGTTGGGACACAAGTTATGTGAAGGTTAGTACAGAGCACTCTCTGAGCAGAAGATGGATATATCTAGGGATGCCCTAAATGCCAATTTTTCCCATGAATACTTACGAGTTTTGTCCAAGGAAATAATGATTGATAATGTAGGTTTTGTGGCAGAATGTTAGAGAGCAAGAACTGTAACAGTTTTGTGTGACCCTCAAGTTATTCCATCTACATAGCTTTTGACTCCCCATATAAAACTAGTAGTAATGAGCACGCCCCCCTTAGTGTTTAAGTTCACATAGAGATAAATGACATGACAAGGGAAGCCTCAGATCTCCCACTGCAGGGAGAGTAGTTAATGGACAATCCCAGCTGCCATTCCTCTGAATCTCCACCACATTCTTAGTGGCCTCATTTCCTCCAGTGTGTGCCCAGTGGATAACCGAGTCCAGTAGGGTGATCAGAGCGGGCTCATCCCTACAGGATATGGATCTCTCTAATTGAATGAATTCAAGGATTCACTGAACCCACTGTGATATGGACATGATCTAAAACTCCATGGACTTCCTGACCCCCATAGGCCCCTATTCTGACTGGAAAGCTGTGGTGACCTTGGGTCTCTTGGAGTAAGTATCAGTTCAGTGTCTGTTAGTCCCCCAAAGTTTGGTTAATTCTTCTCTCTCAATGCTCAGTTATCCTGGTTAAAGGCCAAAGGTCCATCTAGGGCAAGCAGCAGAGAAACGAAATAGTATACGTTTCCAGAAATGGTAGGGGCCTCCTTGGGAGCACCCAGCCTACTCTTCTGGAGAATTTATGAAACTGTGTCTGGACCTGTAAACCGACTGACTCAAGTCTGGGAATTGGCTAAGGAGCCATCTGTCTTTGTGACTCAAGTTAGACTTTAGTTCACTTGGCCTAGAAGTTTTTTGTCATACAGATCACATGAGAATTCAGTACTCTTCCTCTCTATTTCGCTTGTAGGAGCAGCATGCTCGACTAGTGAACATCAGAGGTCTGCAGTTACAGACTATTACAGTTGCTGACTGGATTTGTCCATGACAATAACTATCTCCACTTTGCCTTTGGCATTTGATTCCTCTCACTGTGAGATTATGTTTAAGTTTCCTAATTAACTGTGGTTCTCATTTTAAAGTTGGCCTACCATCCTTTCAAAGATATTATTTATTTTTCATAAATTTCTCAGAGAAATTGATGAAAGGCATATCTTCTGGACACTCCCAACATTAATGAATAGGTTTTGCATGACAAATCTATTCAAAAATGTTGGTACATCTCTGTAATTCTAGCACTCAGGCGGCTGAAGCAAGAGGATTGCCAGAAGTTGGAGGCCAGCCTGAGTTACATAGTGAGTTCAAGGCCAGCCTGAACTGCATAGTAAGACTGTCACAAATAAATGAACAAACTCTATTCAAACATTCCAATCTCTCTCAGCCTTTCACTCCCTTCCCATACAGTATTATACCAAGGAAGATGGGCATTTCTAATTGGCTCACTGTGGCTACCTTTGATTCATGATTCAGCAGACTGATAATTCAGTCCTTTCTAACTCCTTGAGCTGGAATATTAAATATAGAATCTTTGCTTGGTGAACACATATCAATAAATTCATCCTAATCCAATGTATACTCCTACAATTATTTCACATCTTAATAACAAAACTCATGTAATTTTGTAGCTATGCAAAGAAAACTTAGCCTCACAGCCTCCCTCTCATAGTTAACTTTTGCTAGAAAAATCCTGTGCTGCCCTGAATGCACAGGCCTCATTAATCATCTAAACTAGCTGCATAAGGTTGATTTACCTGAAACTTCCTTCATCTCACTCCTCCAAGACTGATGCAGTTCAGCAGACTACCAGCTACCGGATTTCATCAATCATTTCCTTCTAAACATAAAACTACTGTACATTTAAAAAAGCTTAAATTCTGTGTTTACTTCAGAAAGTTTATTAGTGACCAAAAAAAGAAAATACTTTAGAACACTTGTATACCATCTTTTCAGCTTTTCTGGCTTAACAAATCTTTTTCTTTGGCCCAACAAACTGTCCTGAATTAGTTTGATTCTTTATGAGCACCAAGGAAGTGCTCTTTGGGTTCAGGAGCATTTATTTTACAGTGTTTAGGAGCATGCTGGGACTTGAGTTTGGTTACAGGTCTAGAAGCCAAGGGTGGGAGGAGTAGGCCCTGAAGAGGATAAGCATTGCTTTGCTTGGTAACAACCTCAGCACTGGGGGGTGTATGGGGGGTCTGCACTGGGAATTTTTCATAAGAAATTGGTTCACATGAGGATGAGGGCTGAGAAGGAAGTCCCATGTGTGATCAGAAAGCTGGAGATGATGGGACGGCCCAAGTTCAAATGCCTGAGAACCAAGAGTGTTTTTTAATACAAAAGCAGCAAGTTTGAGACCCAAGAAAACTGATGTTTTGGTTTAAGTCTGAAGGTAGGCAAATACCAGTGCCCCAGCTCAAGGAGTCAGGTAGTAAGAACTCCCTCCTCCTCTCAGGAGGATCAGCATTTTTGTTCTAATCAGGCCTTTAGCTGATTGGATAAGGACTACTCATTCTAGAAAGGGCAATCTACTTTACTTAGTCTAGATCAAAAAACACCCTCATGGACACACACACAATAATATTTGATCAAGTATCCAGGCAACCTGTATCTACTGAAGTTGACATATAAAGCCCATCATAACAAATCTACACTAAAGAGAATTAAGGAGAGTGTTAGCTTCCTTCTCTAACTGTTCCCTCCTGGCAGCAGAATACTTACAGCAGTGCCAGACCTCCTACTTTCATATCATATCGTCTGAGAGAACACAGAATCTGTTCTGATACATACTGAAAGAAAGCAATGAAGTGCTTGTCTTCCAGAAGCGCTAGCAAATGGATCTGAGTCATTCATTGCCTCTGACTGGTTCACATTTCAGTCTCTGCACCTAGTGGCTTGGGTAAATGGATACAGCATAATGATTCCTTTAAACTGACTTAGGCTCACCTCTGCTGCTCAGAGTGGAGTCAATCCCACTCAAACTGCACAAGCAACAAGGGAGAAGTCTTCACAAAGGAAGTCTACAAAGTATTCCCAGAAGAGAGGAATGAACGTTTGGTAACAAGGGACATTAGGTAAGGGCATTGCACTAATAGATAAAATGGGGAAAGTGTGGAGTGAGATAGTGGTGAGAAAAGAAATGCACACAGATATCCTATTGTTATAATACAGGAACATTTTCCACGTTAGAGACCCAAACTAAAGTATTCTCTGATTATATTTCTCTCTCTCTCTTCAAAGAGAACATCGTTTGCTCTTAGACCAAAGAATGTGCTTCAGTGCAGCAGTCTGGCATCACAATCATCCCTCATCCTTGGTTTGCTGCAGTCAGGCTCTCCTCTTACCACTGGATGGTAATGGTCTCTGACTCCTGGCACAGGCCTCTTACAGGTCAGGAGATGCTCAACAACAGATCCATGGCCAAGGGAAAGATAGATGGCTCCCTGCAAAATTCTTCCCAGGTGGCATCTTTCAAGGAAGATTCTTAGTAGAAGTCATGTGAAGGAGAGCCATGAGTTTATTATGTTTGCGCAGTGCTCAAATCATGATGAGGTTAACTGCAAAAATGGAGAGGATGGGGGGGTGGAAAGGAGAGTCTTCTTAATGTGGTGATTTCCCCACCCACTCATGGCACAGCCTCCCCCTCAGGGTTGGCTGCAGACTTGTACCATCTGATGGTAGAAATGCGATCATTGTGGAAAAATATAAAGGAGTAGCAAACTAGATTACAAAAGTGTAGGATATTTTATATATTTGTATTTAACAAATCTATTCCTCTCACACTCACAAATACACGTGGTGTCATAGAGAATATAAATGGCTGCTTTCACTGTATCCGTCCACAGCCTCCCCATGCAAGCCCTTCTGCTTTGCCTGTGTCTGCACTCTCCTGGCTTTCTCCCCAACTCTCTGTCTTTTCTTTCCCCATATTAGTCTCTTGTATTGATTTTCTTCCCACCCTGTGTCAGGCACTCTGTGCAGATGTCAGTAGTAAAGCAGAAAGGATATATTCTTATGGCTCAATTTCCACAGCCTGAAGCCAAATCTCACCGCATTCCAGCTTGTCCAACTTCCCTGACCCGCCCCACTCCCCCTGCCCTCAGCTCCAGCCTAACAAGTGGAGCATGGCGCTCTGATCTTCCAAGGTGTTCCTGCCTCCCACACCCTTCCTCACTGCAGGCAGTAATCTCCCATTCATCCTTCACAGCTCTCCTCTGTGACATCCTCTCAGAGCTGCCCAGATTACAAGTGCAACTCTTCCTTATTCTGTGCTACTGTTATACTTTGGCCATCTTCTCTTGCACACACCACACCACATCGTGAACCGTGTGCGTTCTGCAATCTCTCTCACAACGCTGAGCTCTCCAGTGGCAGAGGACACCTCTGCCCTAGCACAAAGCCTATCGTGTCAGAGATGGTGAGTGGAATTGAAGTACTGGTTGTCATAGTTAACCCCTTGTACAGTATTCTTCGTTTAACTTTGTTTACTAGCTAAAATTCATGAACAAGAAGACTAGTGCCTTTTTATCATCTTGCTTTACAATCATTAAAGAAATTTAAATGGATTAAACCATTGTATGTATATTCAAAAGATTAGCATGTATCCAACTGACATATGTTAGAGTTGAGTTAAAGGTAAAATTTAAATTTGATATAGAAAGTTATATGAACTACTGAAATGCTATTTATAATTATTGAATATAATTTGAAGTAGTACCAAGGCATAAGTGTAACTTTTCTAAGCTCTTTATTAACATTGTTCTTTAAAATTTTCAAACTTTTTTCTATAGGATAACACCTATTTAGAGCCACACATTCGAAAGTAGAGAGGCGTATATTAAATGTGTATAGTTTTCCTTATCCTACCCAAATGTCCATATCTTCTCCTCAAAAGTAACCATATTAATCTTTTCATGTAACCTTCCAGAAATTATTTGTGTATGCAAAATATTATTTAATATTAATCCATATTACACAAGTGAGATTATGTTATATTTATTCTTAGACTACAAACGACGTTAATTTCTCAGCCCTTCCCTAGGCTGTCCCATCCCCCCACTGAAAGCAATCAATTCTTGGAAAGTTTTTCTTTCCTAATCCATAGTCAAAAATAATTCTTTTCTTAAGGCATTTGCATGTTTGGTATCTTCTCTATCTTTTCTACCTGTGTTTAAATTGACCTGACCTCTTTTCTTGCTCTGCAGTGTATAGACAAGTAGAAAATGCAAGGGAGACTGTTTTTACCTAAAATTATTTGAAAAAAATGGTTCCTTTCTTAGCTGTTACCAGAGGGGTTTTGTTTCCATCTCTACCCATCATACTTTAGTTCTGTCCCTTCACCCTATACTGTGAACTCATACTTATTGTGATATAACATCTTTTTAAACATTGTTTATTCCAAACTGTATTTTGTTGAATTCCACAAACCTTTTACTGAATATATCCCCTATACTAGATAATTGACTTTGTCATATGTGGGATTAGGAGTGATTTTCATTTTGCACTTGTTCTGTAATTCTTACTTCAATTTATTCCATATCTATTTATTTGTTTATTTAGGTATCAGGACTCAAACTCAGGATCTTGTGCTTGCCAGGCAGGCTCTGTGCTGCTGAGCTATATCCTTGGCCCCTATCACATCTACTTAAAAATTACCGTAGCAAATCCACGCTACTAGATAAATGGATACTTAGCTTTGGCAACTGAGACTTCTCCCACCATCCACGTACCATCCTGCCTAGAATTTCACTAATAAAGACACTGCTTTGGGCTAAATATTTTCCTCTTCTTGATTTTTTTTAAATGTAAATAACTTAGGATAGGGTAACACATTGGGAAGAAAAACTGTGAGGGGAACATCTGTGTGACTTAGGTTAATTAATAGCTTCACTAGGAACATTACAACAGGAACACAAGAATTAGAGCTGGAGTTTTGCCTGATGAAGAGAGTACAGAAGTGAGGGGATGAACAACACTTTGCTAATTCCTAGTTCTGCCAATGCCTGCTTTGTTTTTAGATTGTTAAGGTTTTTTTCCACCTGTGATACTAGTTGTAGCCACTTAGTGTAGGCAACATAAAACAATAAATATGTGTCCAGAGAATATCTCTTTCTTTATTCTCTCTTTTTCAAGTGCCTATTTTGAAATGGCAAATATTGATCAAGTGCCTACTTGGTGCCAGGCACTACTGCAGGTACTGGGGATCCAGTGACAAAGTAGATAAAGATTCTTATTGGAGGCCCCACTGAGATACTTGGATGGAGGTAAGAGTTTGCTTTTGTTTCATAGACTCTGGATTGGGACGCATTTGGGTAACACATTTTATGTTTCAAATTTTGTTATGCTTTTGTCTGTTGCCCTGTTGTGTATAATTGCTTAGGACTCATTTTGGTAACTATTTTTATGCTTCAAATTGTTATACTTTTGCTTATTGTTTATAATTGCTTACGCTTAGTCTCTTACATAGTTTTGTTAAAATGTCAATAAATCTAAGTTAGAACATGGCAAGGTTATAAGGTTATGATATTTCTTTAATGGGACATTTTATTCCTGTTTTGTTCTGGTACATGTTGCATCTGATGCATTTGAACTAGTTGCTAAATGTACTGGTTTTCCTTGCTTGACGTTATTTACCTAGGGAGAGTAATATTAGAATGTTCCTAGTGGATTTTAACATAAACTGTAAGATGGGTCTTTTTAAATCTAGCTTAGACTTAGAATTGTAGACTGTTGCAACTAAGTTAAGCCCATAGAAGATGAGCGTTTGTTAACACCGAAGACAGGGAAGTCACTTTAGAGAAAGAGCACATACCCCATCTCTGGGTCAGATGAGACAATGGAAGTTTGCCCATCCAGGAAAACACACATAAAAGCCACATCCCAGCTTAGTGTTCTGGGCAGGTCTCCCTCAGGAAGCTAAACCTAAGACACAGTGGAGAAAACTGACTTCTGGGTGACACCAGAAGGAGCTATCTCCAAAAGCAGCACACTTCTGGGACCAAAACATATTTAGTCTAAGGGAGGATCTCCAACATTTCCTCTTCTCCTAGGTCTAGTGTTAGGTAATCTTGTTCCAGCTTTTTAACTATCCCTTGTAGAATTCTGACAAACAGTGGTTACTCTGCCAGCTAGTTAAATGCTCTTAGAGCAGCTGCTACTCTTTAAAGCAGAGGACGGGTTTCTCCAGCATCTCTTTGGTGAATCCCCATTGAAGCCAATGGCTGATGGAATGTTGACCAGACAGACAGCTGGATTCCTTTCTGGAGACTGATCTCTGGTTGCCTGGACCAATAGAAACTGAGAACAACTGAGCGGTCATTGCCAGAGCTACTCTCTGGTGGATACCCAAAGGTTCCTTGGTGGAAACTGGATCCTGGCCACTGAAAAAATCTCCACTTATCTATCATATTCTCTCTGCCAGTAGACTAGGAGTTCTCCATAAGTTTTTCAGTGGATCTACCCTTCAGAAACTAGGATGAAGCAGCTTGCAACAATGTACATTTCACAGCAGCTAGTGGGAAACGATTCACATTTGAGTCTTATATATGCTAACTAAAGGTAAAAAGAGATTCTTGTCAGCCTTAAACTGCTGGGTGTGATGGGGCATGCCTGTAATCCCAGCACTCAGGAGGCTGAGACAGGAAGATCCTTGTGAGTTTGAGAATAGCCTAGGCTACATAAGTGAGCTCAAGGCCAGCCTAAACTGCATAGTGAGACCCTGTCTCAAAAGACAAAAGAAACAAAAACATCCTTAACTAACTTGCCTGTAGCAATATTTACGTGTGATTGCTAGGTGGTAAATACAAGTTTAACCTATGATTTTCAAAGTTGAAATAAAACATAGTCCTGTCCTGTGGTTAGGAAATGTTGCCTAGGTGATTAGGTAGCAGACACAATGTCTGGAGACTTCTTTGTCCAGTGCGGGGGGCAAGATTCCTCCAGCCAATTGTTAGTTCTATCTAGAAATGATCTCCTTTGTAGCTTGAAAATACTTTAACTACTTCCAACTTGCCTTTTTATATATGCCCTCATCCAAAGAATAAAAATCAATAGTTTATTACAAAGATATGCTTCCTTCTTTAGACATTCTTGTCTCCAGACCAACTGTAACTTATGCTTGTAGATATCCAATAGGAGTAAGTGCATGGTTCATGAGTTTTCTGGGAGGACAGAATCACGCATCAGTTCAAGGGTGGACAGGCTGACTGGATTTTGTCCTCTGCTCTCTCCAGATGGCATCCACCTGCCCTGGAGTGGAGTCTGCTTGAGGGACACCTTAAGGGTACAAGGATCAATTAGAGATAGGGAGGAGACACCCAAACTCTCTCTTCTTGTTTTGCAGACATGGGAAAATCACAGTCAAACTCGCTTACTCCTTTCAATTGTGTCACTAAGCATTGGAAGATGTTTGATCTTTACACATTGAAAAAGAGCCATTTAATACTTTTCTGCATGTGTGCATGGACTTCCTAACCCCTAGAGCTAAAATGGGATGCAGAGGGATGTATTAATTATGATGCTATTTTACAAACAGAAAGATATTATAGAAAGGAAGGAAAATGGTCACCAAGTGCCCTATGTTTGAGTTTTCTTTGCATTAAGAAATAATCCCTGTTTAGTTTCAAAATGTAAATGTGAGCCACAGGGAAATGGGACGTCTCAGACTCTGAAGACATCAACTCTCCTAGAGGCTGAGACTGCTCCTACCCAATCTTTGGAGCCTGAGGACTAGACAGACTTAATCAAAGTCTCACCTACCATTACTGAAGCTAAGGTTTCCCCTACTTGTCCTTCTAGGCTAGAGGATGAGGCTTCTAGACCCAGGCCCCTACATGGCTATACTTATTCTTAGCTGAGTTTAGGCAAGCTTCTCAAGGACAGTATCCATTATAAGAAGTAAACAGACAATTTGGAACTACCAGGGTTCATGTGCCTTTTTCTCTCAGTGACCTAAAAGAGATAAAGTTAGATCTTGGAAAGTTTCTAGATGACCCTGATAAGTACACTGAGGTAGTTAGAGACCTCACACAGACCTATGAGCTAGATTGGAAAGATGTAATGCTACTCTTAAATCAAACATTGACCTCTAATGAGAAACAGGCAGCATTACAGGTTGCTATTGCATTTGGAGATGAATACCACATTATTAATTTCAGAAGGCAAGAAGAAAGACAGCCAGGGGAACTAAGAGTTCGACTGGAGCCCAAGCTGTCCCTATCCAAGACCCTCACTGGCCTAGCAACTACATGGGAAATTAGAGTAGGAGGCATTTTCAGACATGTATTCTTGAAGGTCTAAGAAGGATAAGAACTAAGCCATTCAAGTATTTTAAACTGTCAGCTGTTCAACAAGAAAAGTGAACACCCTTCTGCTTTCTTAGATCGCTTATAAGAGGCATTGATAAACCATGCTTCCCTAGACCCTAATTCAGTAGAGGAACAAATTATTCTTAAAGATAAGTTCATTACTCAGTCAGCCCTAGATATTAGAAAAAAGCTACAAAAAATGGCTTTTGCCCCAGATAGCTCACTGGCTATGTTAGTAAAAATTATCTCCTCAGTATTTTATAATTGCAATGAGGAGGAAGGCAAGGAGAGAAAACAAAGAGACCGAGAAAAACCAGTACCTTTTGCTGCAGCACTAAGAAACAGACCCTAAGTCTGATTCTCGGGGCCCCAAGAACTCAATGACTACCTTCATCGGCTACTGTTGGCAGAAGCTAGGCCACCTTAAGAGGGACTGCCCTAAGAAGCACCCAGACCATGCCCCAACTGCAAAGGTGACCACTGGAGGTTGGACTGCCCTCTGAAGCGAAGGCCACAGAGTTCAGACCCATCCTACCACTTGGTCCAGCAAGAATGAAGGGGTCTGGGGTACTCTCTGTCCTCTCCCTCTGGCCAGACTGTCATCTCCACGGAGGAGCCCCGAGTAATCACGACTACAGATGGAAAAGAAACCAGCCCATTGCTGGACACTGACACAAGTCTCTCGGTCCTTCCTTTCAATCCTGGCCTTCCTTCCAGCCATCATACCTCAGTGAAAGAAGTCACTGGAGAGGAAGTAACTTGCTATTTTTCAGAACCTTTAGGCTGTAACTGGGATGGTTTTCGTTTTTCACATTCCTTTTTGCTAATGCCTGAAAGTCTAATCCCTCTCTTGGGAAGAGATATTTTATCTCGTTTAAATATTGTAATATATATGCACCCAGGTCAGGTACACTGTCTTCCCTTCATGGAGACAGAAATGAATCCTGAAGTATGGGTAACTAAAGGCAAAATAGGCAGGGCATTAAGAACTGCTCCAGTACAGATGCATCTCAGAGATTCTACTATTTTTCCTAACCAGAGACAATATCCTTTAAAATCTGAAGTTAAAAAAGGGTTGATACCTATAATTGATAACCTAAGGACACAAGGCTTACTTGAGCCCTGTAACAGTCCATGCAATACTCCAATCTTGGGAATTCAAAAACCCACAGGGGAATGGAGATTAGTACAAGACCTTAGATTGACAAATGAGACATTAGTGCCAATTCACCCAATGGTACCTAACCCATGTACACTCCTTTCTCAAATTCCAGAAGATACCAGTTGGTTTTCAGTGTTAGATTTCAAAGATACTTTCTTTCATATTCCTTTACATAGAGATTTTCATTTTCTCTTTGCTTTTGAAGCTCCTCATGACCAGGCCTCTCAACTGACATGCACAGTGAATCCAAGGGTACAGGGATAGTCCACATCTTTTTGGGCAAGTGCTTTCCCATGACTTGGCATGCTTTGAGTTTTCCCAGGTCACAGTCTTACAGCATGTGGATGACATTCTTTTATGTGCCCCCTCAGAAGAGCTCTGTAACCAAGGCACCTGTGCTTTGCTAAATTTTCTAGCTGACAGAGGTTATAAGATCTCCCAATCTAAAGCACATCTTTGCAGTCTTGAGGTAAAATATTTACACCTCATCATATCCAAGGCAACCCAAAGCCTAATAAAGGACAGAATTAAACCAATTCTTTCCTTCCCACCGGCCAAGACCTTAAAACAGCTAAGGAGATTCCTAGAAATTAACAGGTGTTTGTCTGATAGCCAGAGGCTCACCTGGCTCCTACCAGGATATAGGGAGATTGCAAGACCCCTCTATCAATTAATAAAAGAGGCCCAAAAGACAGATACCCATATTTTAACCTGGGAACCCATTCCCAAACAGCATTCCAGAAGCTTAAACAAGCTCTCCTAAATGCCCCAACCCTAAGCCTCCCCACAGGACACCATTTCAATTTATATGTCGATGAGAGGCGAGGTATGGCTTTGGGAGTACTTACACAGGATGGGGGACCCACTCAACAGCCTGTAGGGTATCACAGTCATGAATTAGCATCATAGCAAAGGGATGGCCTTCTTGCCTTAGAGCTATGGCAGCTGTAGCTCTCTTAGAGCCAGAAGAATCCAAGCTAACTTTAGGTGAAGATCTCACTGTACATACCCCTCACAGTGTGGCAGGACTCCTTTCATCCAAGGGGAGCCTCTAGCTATCAGACAGTCAACTTCTTAAATACCAGGCTCTGCTTCTAGAACAACCACCCATTCAAATAGAGACATGCTCCTCCTTAAATCCTACTACCTTTTTGCCAGAAAAGGAGAAAATTGAGGCTGATAGACATGATTGTGAACAGGTAATTCTCCATACATATGCAGCTAGAGAAGACGTATTAGACACACCCCTTACTAACTCTGATTTAACCCTTTTCTGTGAAGGCAGCTCCTTCATGGAAAATGGGACAAGGAAGGGAGGGTATACAGTGGTAACTACACTGGACTCTTAGAAGTTCCTCACTTACACTGGAACTAGTGCTCAGCTAGTGGAGCTCATGGCTATGACCTTATCCTCTCTATGGGAGGCCATTACTGGCTCCTCTTGACAAAAATCTTTGTTGACTGTATCCACAATAATCCTACTGATCTTATTTGGCCCATGCATACTTAATTGTTTCTTTGGCTTTGTCTCCTACAGATTTAAAGCTATACACTTACCCAAGATGAAAACACCTAGTGTCCAGATAGGCCCTCTGCAGAGTAGCTCTGACTGCCGGTCAACAACTACAGCCCCTTTCAGCCTGAAGAAGACAGAATGGTCATCGCCTGTTACTCCCTCATGGCAGTTCTGGTTACTTCTTCAGAGGGGAATGTTATAGGCAGCTGAATTAGACAGAAATATTATAGGCAGTCAGACAGGGCCAGACCCTTGAAGAAGCCAATATGAAAGACATGTTTTTGCCGTGGGCCAGACCTCAACACAAAGGATTGAACAACTGCACCCACATACCTCCCTAGGGATGGACAGCAGGGATTGATATTCTAAATAGGTAACCATCACTTTGAAGAGTCAATGACCCAGCCCATTACAGGAAAAGCCCCTGTTCTGTATTCATGCCCACTTGCTATGTGACTCACTTCCCCATTTGATCCCAATTTAATCAATTTTACCTGAACAATTCTTATTGGCTAACCATAGTTTTGTCCATTTCCCCTACCTTGAACCCGCCTCACCTCATGGTTTTGGTCTACAAAAGTTCCTAGAAAAGACAGTCTTGGTAACCCACTCGGGCTCCCCTTCTGTCCCTCTCTTAGACAAAAGCTTTCTTTCTTTCAATAAATATATTCTGCTCTTAACCTCCGTTGTTTGTAAAATTTATTCTTTGATTTTAGAGAACATGAACTCATCTCAGATAGTGTTCAGGTTGGGAGTTTTTACTTTCCTGTATCAAAATGAGGAGTTGTGTGTTCTTTGAGATGGCTCAAGCATGTCATGAAATGACCTAAGTTTAAAGTGGTCACTCTGAGCTGCGTTGCTCAGTGGTAGAGCACTTGCCAAACATGTGTGAGGCCTCAGGTTCTATTCCTAGTACCACACAAAGGATTAAGTTATCGCTCTGCTTACTGCTTGAGAATGGACTGTCGGGGCAAGAGCAGAAGTAGGGAGATGATCACAGTAATACACAGGAGATTATAATGGGGCTTAGACAGGTAGGGTAGATGCAGAGGTGGGAGAAGTGGTAGTTTTTGTATCTTTAGAGCAAACAAGATCTGTTGACATATTAGATATGAGTGCATGAAAGAAAGGGAGGCAGGATGATGCTGGGGACCTAAAACTTGGAAAGGTGGTACTGCTGTCAACCAAGACGTGGGAGCTACAGGAGGAGCAGGGTTAGGAGGAGTTCAGCTGGAGGTGACGGCTTCACATGTGTCAGATGTCTATTAGATAGAGCTGTCTGTGAATTTAATTTGTTATGTGAATTGAGGGAAACCACTTAAGTTCTCTAGGGTTCTTCTGTAAAATGAGAACTCTGTATTAGAAGTACTTCAAAAGCCTTTTAATATTTTTTCATTCCACGTTTTAATTGGCTGAGGTGTTTTAGAGCTGAAATTCATTATTCCTTCTGTGTACTGATACAGGTTAAATCTTAGTTTTCAATTTTAAATGGAGTGGTCAGAGTAAGCTACCTTGAAAAGATGATTTTTTAAAAAGAGAAATCAAGAAATTAACCATGCTGGTGTCTAAGAAAGTATGCTAAGCAGAGAAAAGTGGCCATACGAGGACCCAGAGGAAAGAGTGGGCTTCAGAAGCAAAAGTTGACCTTGACAAGTGTGGGTTGGACAAGCCACATACATGAGTGACAAAGCTCACAGAATGAAGAGACTTTTCACAGCTTTAATGATTCAAAAGCTAACAAATCATCAAATAGCTTTTAGAAAACAATTTGATGATCTAAGCATAAGTGAACCAGAAATGTATTATTTTCCCCCTTAAATCTCTCTCAGTAAAAACTCAAATGTACAATTCTTAGCAAATATGCTTTAGACAGTTGTTAATCCTTTTATCCTCCTCAAAAAAATTAACTTGCGGTTTTTGTAAACAATCTCAAATTTGGCAATAATGAAGCAATGTGTTTCAAAACTAATGCCAGTTGAAAAATATATTAAGTATATGTACCTGCTCTCTAAGATGAATGTAACTATCATGGACTGCAAACACGTACTAATCTTTTTAAAAAAGTAATGTCAACTGAATCAACGAATGGGATAACAACCAGAAAACTAATACCAATCACAAAATAATGAACTTTCTTTGTTTAAAGTAGTTAAGAGTTAAAACTAAATGAAAACAAGGGAAACTTCCTGATGCAACACACAAACTATTTTCTGATTTTCCAGAATTCATATATTTCCTATGATTTGAAGTAGGCCAAAATACATCTTTTTTCAACTTCCCTAATTGAAATCTGTTGATACCTAACATAAAGCTGGAAAAGCTGATATAAATATATCTGTTACTTTAGATAAGGGGTGAAACTTTTCCTGGCTTCCTGGGGCTAGAGTAATTGCAGTGTGAAGTAGGAAATGGGTTAGAGGAGGACAGGCTGAGTGGATGTGGATGGCATGTGTGGAATGCAAGGCAAAGATAGTAATCCAGGAAGGCAAATTAGAAGTCCCAGATCAGGGGCATGTATAAGAGAAGACAGAAAACCCCTCCTGGAACATTTACTGTGTGGTGAGCAGTATAGGTGACACAGAATATCTTTCTTTCACCATGATGAATAAATATAATAGCAATTTGGCAAAATGTTTTTAGATTGAAAATATATTTCCCTACCTCTACTTTCTAATATTATAAAGGGAAGTTTCACTCCCAGAATGTTTTCTCTTCTCTTCAAAGAATTTACTAATTATGTATGGAAGCCTGTAAGATTTTTGCCTGTCTTCTTCAGTGAAAAATAACAAGAATTACTTAAGGAAGCCTACTCTGGACCAGGAAATATTTAAGACATTTCACATGTGTTAGAACATTAAATCATCCCAGCAATGTTTGAAACTATTCCAATTGCTACCCCTATTTTACAGGTGAAAAAACTGAGGAAAATATGTTGAGTAACTTGTCAAGACTAAGCCAAATAATATCCAGTGGAGGTCAGGATAACTTGTAATTTGTTCAAAAGGAATGGGGAACTAGGAAGGAAGGAAGGGAAAAGAAAAAATATGAGAAAAGAAGGATAAAATGGAAATAAGGCTTTGAAAATAAAGAAGGGGAAAAAGCTGGGGGTATAGCTCAGTGATACAAGGACCTGCCTGGCAAGTGCAAAGTCCTGAGTTCAATTTCCAGTACCAAAAAAAAAAAAAAAAAAAAAGGAGGGGAAAAGAGATTTGAGGGAGAGACGGATTTGAGGGAGAGAGAGAAGGAGTGGGGAGGGCAATTGGACAAAAAAAAAGAGGTACCAAGATATCTCATGCACAGGTACAAGTACCCCATGATGAATGTGACCAATATGTGTATCTAAACTGTACTCATACACTTTTAAAAAAGGATCACTTGTAAAAAGAAAGCATAGCAGATAAGACAAACTGTTAAAGCTATTTTATTTTATTTTTTTTGTTATTTTTTATTTATTTTTTTTT
>PVLD010010460.1:0-70700 GCA_004027595.1 Dinomys branickii | reverse complement strand
GAAGTTCCAGTAAAGCTGTGGACTGCAAAGATAGAGCAGAGCAGATGTTGATGGCTGAGAAGGAACAGGAGACTAGGAAAGATGTCCTAAGGGCATCACAAGAAGCAGCAGGACTCCACCCTTTTCAGCCTCAAAATTGCACAAGTGAAAGACTTTGCTTTGAGAAGTCCCAGAGCACCATGTTCCAGAATGGTGGCAGTTCCATGGTGTATCTGGGACACGGTGTGTCTGGGACATGTTCCATAATAGTGATGGGCACGCTATGTTCCAGAATCTCAGCAGCATAGAGAATTTATTCCTCAGAATTGGATCCGGAGTGCTCAATGATCCAGGCACTCTATCCCTACTGTCAAGAGAGTTACTGCTCCTGTTGGCATCAGACCTTGGTATCTACATGGCACTAGTACTAACTATATGCAGAATGGAAGAGTTATGGGTTCAGGAAGGTTTCCACTCAGATTTCAGAAGGCCTGGGAGGCCAGCAAGTGTTCCCTTGAGATAGCAGTGTGTGAAGCTTTGAGTGTGAAGCCAAAGGTGCAACAGAGACTTCAGAAATTTGCAAAAGTCAGGAACTTGGATTATCTGAGGAAAACTGTAAGGAGGGAGCAGAAAGGGCCCAAGAGAGAAGCCATGGGAGCTACCACCCCCACCACCATCAGAAGTGCTGTAGGTGTGAAGCCACCCAACCTCTTTGGAGTTCATGTCTTGCCACAGATTGCCTTGTATGCAGCACATGGAACTACAGCATTTAATTTTTGCCCTGCTGGATTTTGGACTTGCTCTGGTCCCATTCCTTTGTGTCCTGTTTGTGGCAAGATTTTTAGAAAGGCAAAGGAGTGTATTCTTACATTAAGAATAAATACGTTCTTTTGGAATGGAAATGTCTATCTTGTGCAATTGAATGCTGGTAGTGTTTACCTTTCTTTTCATTTGTACAGGGACTCACAGCTAAGAATTTGTCTTACTTCTCAGAGGAGATTTAGGACTTTGACTTTTCAACAATGTTGAAACGGTTAGGACTTTGGTAACTCTTAGAGGTGGACTAAATGCCATTTGTACAGAGGAATATATAAGAGTCCTTGAGCCCAGTGCTGGAATGTTATGGCTTGTGTCTAGATGTCCTCCAAAAGCTTCATGTAGTCATGGGGCAGCTTCTGGAATTTGTGGTTGACTCACAGTCCAGTGCTGAGATTACGAGTGTGAGTGCTACACATGCCCTGGGGCTGGGAGCCTGCGTAGAATATAGGGAACCAGAAGAAGTTAGTGTCTCTCCTCCTACCTTGTTACTTTTGGTATCTTCCACCCCCATGAACTGTTGGCCCTCTGCCATGTGCCACCCTGCCTTGGAGCCAGCTAATTATGGACTGAAACTTCTACACACTGTGAGCTGGATAATCCTTTCTCCTTTAACTTTGGGTGTTGAGTATTTTGTCCTAGCAATGAGCAAAGTGACTAAGAATGAGTGATAAATTAGAATAGTCCAAGAAAAGCATAAAGTGATTATGAGTCAGAGTAGTCTTTTAAGTGAAAATAGGAGATGCATATAAAATGTGTAAAGTGAAGGAAGGAAAAAGCAAAAGAAAATATATATATGATAGTTAAGACAGTTATACTACTAATTTCTCTCAGTTCATTAAAAAGATAGGTGTGTACATATATTATTTGGACGATTAAATGCTGATATCTTGTACTCTGAGTAACTAATTAAAAGATAACAATACCCAATGTATTACCACTGTTATCCTTTTATCATATTGTTTTGGAATTTTGTTTCCTTTTCTTTAAAAAAGATGTAAGGAATATGGACTAAATTGGATTTCGGTAGAAAAGAAACAATAGAGAACAACATAGCCCCCTGCTGTGGAATATGAGTATCTAGAATGACTCTGAGTTACAGAGGGCTGAAGGAGGCAATACAGAAGTGAAGAGACAGCGAGCTGAAAGAGTTGGTGAAACATACCCACAGGTAAGTCCAGGAAAGCTTTGAGACTCGAATCTGGAGCTAGGGTAGGGAATCAGAGTTGGTGAGAACGGTATTATATCTTAGCTACTTTTCTCATTGCTAAGACAAAACGCCCAACAACCAAAGTTAAAGGGGGAAAAGATTTGTTTAGCTCACAGTTTGTAGACATTTCAGTCCATATTCAGCTGGCTCCAAGGCAGAGCATCATCCCAGAGGAGAAACAGCTCCTGGTGGGCAGAAGGTAGCAGAGCAACAAGGAACAACCACAGATTTTTCTATCCCTTATCCAGGCTACTTAGTTGGGTAGCGCTCACAGCCTTAATCCTATTGCCATTGATCCTAGCACTGCACCATGAATCAATCCAAGCATCATACATTCTAGGTCCATGCCCCTCTGAAAAAGCCCCACCCATGACTGCAGCAGGATCTAGATACAAGCCATGACAGTAAGTTATTCCCACAGTGAAGGTAGTTGAAGGGACAGGGGTGGGGAGATATTCCTGAGAAATTTATAGAAAAACAGAAAGGATGATGCAAAGTGGATTTAGTGCATCCAAATCCAGAAAAGCAAGTGCTTTTGTGTTTTTAGAGGGGGAGACCAGTGGTTTGAAGCCTAAGCAGAAGGGGAAGAACTGGCGTGGTTGGATTCCCTGGTGCAGGGAGAGAAAGGTCTGGTTCCGTCTCCCTTGGTCAGCCTTTCAAAACCTCCTGTCACTCTCAGCTCATCTCTGTCTAGAAAAATGGAAGTGATCACCCCAGAGGGGCAGAAGAAGCCAGTGACATGTAGGCATCATGTCTGGAACAAGATCATCCTTCAACAAGAACCTGTTTGCACTTGAAGGGATCTGTCTTGGGCACTTCATACCTCTCTAGTTTTAAGCCTTGATTCTATCTCTTAAAGTTGTGAGACATTAGAGAAGTTACTTAAACATTCTAAACCTCACTCTCCCTCCACTGTATAGAAATAGTTACAGTGTCTTATCTAGTGTGTTAGTGTCAGGATTAAATAGGATAGTCTAAGGAAAATAGCTGGTACATAAAATGTACTTTTCAATTGTACTTCTTCTTTATATTATTATTTTTAAATGCAGGGTGTCAACTTTCATCATGTTGTTCACTAATGGTGAACAAAAACTGCATTAAATGTTTTCAAACAAATATGTCAGTTTCTTTTGCAGATTTTTAGGAAGGCAAAGGAGTGTGTTCTTACATTAAGAATAAATACGTCCCTTCTAAGCATCACTAATAGTGCTTGTTAGCCAAGTGGGGTGCTGTGAGGATGGAGTGAGGAATGAAGTTAAACACTGAGGAGCATGTCTGCTCAAACTGCATGCTTCACAAATGTTGCCTGTATTTATTATATGCAGGCGTCCTTCTCATACTAAAGTGCTCTGTGTGTTTTCAGTGAATTATTGAAATTGTTAGCCTCTTTTATATGCTTTTAAATTGTTATATTTATTCTCATGTGAGATAGTCCAAAAAACTATAGGAGAGAGTTTTGCAGAAGGAACATAGGTACCCATATTTATAACAACTGATAATTTTTCTTTGGAGGTAGCAAGCAATGATTATCTGTTTAACCTGTTTCAAAAACAGAATGGGGAGTTATCTATTCTTTAGGATGTAAGACATTATGGATTAAGTTGCACTCTGATGGGGATATCCAGGGAAGGCCTAGCTTTGTGGTGATGTAACCTTATCTTGAACAAAATTTAGACTGTAATTTAGAAATATACATCACAGAAAAAGTAAAATAAACATGTGAGCATGATGAAGGCAGATGATGAAAAATAATGGGCCTGCTCAGTCCTTCAAAGGCACAACAGTAATGAACACAGTGGGCTATGGAACTAAGCTAAGGTCTGGCAAGGTGTCATAGGTTCTGACAGCTACATCATGAACAAATGTGGGGAGCCATGAGGTCAACACGAGAAAGTGATGTGTAAATACATGATTAATAAATGGCAATATTTGAAAATATAGTGGCTTCTAGAAAGGAGACTTGTCTTTGATTTATATTTCCATTTGTAAAAGTAATACTCGTTCTGAAAAAGTGTTTCAGAAATATGCAAAGCAAGAACAAATTCCTGTACCCCGACCCTCTGCCTCAACCATTCCCCAGAAGTGGGCATGTGTTTGACGTACACCCTTCTAGATATGTTCCGTGAAAGTTTATATGAATGTCTTATCTACCTGCGTGTCTATTTCTATGTAAACATTTACATGTAAAATTCTAGAGAATTCTAACTTTCTTTTGAAAGTTGGTATTCTTAATGTTGAAAACACTTTTCAGATGATGAGGGTGTGTGTAGCTGTGTTATGGTTCTAATGTAATATGTCTTTGTATCTGGAAACTGGTTTAAATAAATGTATCTGGTTGCAAGTTGACAAGGGGTGGAATGTTATGGTTGACACATTGTGTCAACTTGGGGACTCTAGAGATTTGGCTGAGTGATTCAGCAGGAAGCCAGGGTGCTTATTTTGTACACATCCTGAGCCTGTAGAAAGGAGGGCATTGAGACTGTGTGAGAGCTACACGCCCCCTGGGTGGGGGTAGGCTGTTTACAAGGTAAGGGACAGAAAGAGGCTGCTTGCCTGCCATTCCTCCCTTTTACTCTTGTGGTTTTTGCTGTGCTCTGCTGCCGTGAACAGTTTGCCCTCTGCTGTGTGCCACTCTGTCTCTGAACCAGCCAAGTATGGACTGAAACCTCCACAAACTGTAAGCTAAATAAACCTTTCCTTTCTTCATCTTGGGTGTTGGGTATTTTGTCTCAGCAATGAGAGAAAAGTAACCAAGACAAGCTGATATCAGCCAGCTAATTAAAAGTCTTGGTAGTAAGCACCTCTAGGAAAGAGAGTAAGCAACTATTGAGAAAATCTTTATCACTACTTTAAACATGAGCATAACATACTTTATAGTTCACAAAACACTTCTGAAAGAGTATCTCATTTGCATCCCATAGTAATCACTGTGATAGGACAGATAATTATAGTTTTCATTTGCAAACAAACAAATGACTGAAATGATAAAAAGATACGTTGTTCAAGGTCATTCTAAATCCTTGTTTTCACTGTATCAAGATACTCCTACTGAAAACATCAGCAATGTTTTATTGGACTAGGTATCAGACATTTTTATCACAGAAAATTTCAACATGTTAGAGAATAGTACAATGAATCCTTTTGTATCCACCATCCAAATTCCACAACTACTAACCTTTTTTCAATCTTCACATTTCTTGTTAAAATATGAATCATGAGATACTGGTGGTGACAGAACCAACTTTGTTGATCACCAGTGTAATTTATGCAGTGTGCTTTGAACGTGAACAATGTGTAACCTGTGTGCGCAAGCCCAAAGAAATAGCCACAAGCAGAGCACTCTCTGATCAAATCAACCTGCAGTAATGGTTAAGTTGTGACTTTTCATTTCTGCATAATTTACCCTTGTTTTCATCATTGTGACCCTAGTTCACAGCACACAGAAGGTGCTAATATACTGTTGTGGAATGAAGGAATCTTACCCGCAATTTAGATCTTGGCTACATGAAGCATCTTCATGCACTGTAGTATCATTAACCTTTCTTAAGAACTGTCTGGTGCTTACTATAACTGGGATCCCCTGCTAGCTGCTGAATGCTATTCTAAGTGCTTTACATGCAGTAACTCATTTAATTCTTGTAAAAAAAAAACAGTGAAGAAAATACTGTTAGAATCCTTTGCCTGTTGCATAGAAGAATAACCATGAAGTTGCTCAGGATCCTAGTTAGTAAATGAAGCGTAGGAGTCAAACCCAGGCAGCATTACCCTAGAGTCTGCGCACCTGCTCCTACTCAGTGGCCTCTTATGGAACACTGAATATGCTTGGGACACTTTGCTGGCTAGTGGACATACTCATACTGCCCGCTTAGCTCACAAAAATCATTCTTTTGCAATACAACATGATTAGAAGCCACTGGACATGGAATTTACTTTTTAAAAACAGACTGTATTATTTTTCATAAACAAGGTACTTCCAAGTTCTCTGTGGGAGGGCAAGTGATAGACGGATCTATCCATTGAGAACCTGCTAAGTTTTGATCCTGCAGCCATCAAAGATGTATCACTTCCTCCAAGACTGCTAAAGGGGGCTGTACCTCGGCAGCAGATTCCAGTTTGCACTCTGAGAAAGCATTATCTTCTCAGGTGAGACATGGAAGCAGAAGTGTCATGAATTGTAAATAAAGCTGCAAAGAACTGTTTGGAGATGGAGCTGACGAAACATTCCTTCTCCAAATGAAGACCCAACTTTCCTTTATCGTGCTCTGCTTTGTTTAGCCATCACAGTCTCTCTGCTGCAGGGACTAAGGCTCCCTCCCCCGCCTCCACATAAATACCTTCTAGAGAAACACTGGCACATTGACACAGTGGACCCCGTTAGAAAGGACGAGACGGAGAGTTAGGGCTAATGTCCAAGTGTATATTAAAGTGACCAAAGCGAAGGTTCAAAGCAATGTTTACAGAAATCTGCCATTTGCGGGAAGAAGAGTGTGATCCATCTTTACAGGTCCATAGAATTTGCTTGGAAAAAAAGAAACATAAAATGTTTGCCTCTGCCAAAGGGAGGTCTTTCTACAAATCTTTTCGTATTTTCCCCCCAAAATTAACCATATACATTCGTTATGATTCAGAGAGTGGTGAAATATTTCAACTGGCAATCTGGAAAAGCAGAAGAGTAAATGCAATGAATATTTTAAAGTAGAGGATGCAGAGCAACACCTGACAGCAGGTACAATTGAGGTATAAGCAAAAAATTCCATCTCTTCATCCTGCAGAAGGGTGGCCTCCCGGATGGGGAAAGGAGAACAGATGTGCTCCATGAGGACCCAGAGCTTCCCTCCAGAGCGCTACACCCCGCCCCGCGCCTCCCTTGCGAGGACCAAGTTGCGAGATTCGGCCCCTTGACAGGTTTGGGAAGCTTTCATTCTCTGCTCTAACGTGAAGGACTTCTCCTTGCCCTCGGCCCGAGGGTACCCGGCTGGAGCCTTTGCTCCCAAAGGGGCCCTGGCGAAGCCACACTGGGACTCTTCGTCGGAGAACGCTGGGACAAAAGCCCTCTCCCAAGGACAGCTTGTGGAGACCGACCCCGATCTCCCTACTGTAGGTCTTGGGCCAGAGCCGGACTAGAGTCCCAGACGGAGATGCTTTCTGGGGCTACGCAGGTAAATTCAAATATTTGAAGCCAGGGGTGGAAGAGGAAACAGAAGGGACATTGGCAAAAGGGACAGGTGTATTTACTCCTTGAAGGCATTCAGATGGAGCTTCTAAAACCGCAGCCGTGTCGGCCAAAGAAAACACTCTAAGACAAACATTAACACAAAACCCGAAACTACCGGCGAACCCCGCAGTTCCCAGCGCCACACGCGCAGGACCCGGCTTCTCCGCCCCGCGGCTGCTCCCACCTGTCGCGCGCCGCCCCGGGCCGCGAGGAGGGTGCTCCCCGGGTCCCTGGGGCTTCCCGGATCTCTGGGCCGGCCACTGAACCTCGAGGGGCTCAGGCCTGGAGCCGCGCGCATTTTATTCCCTCCAGAAATGGGGCTGCCGCACCCTGAGCTCTGGGCCGGCAGCCCGCGGCGGGGCAGGTGGGGGACGCCGCGAGGGGCGGGCGCGGGGAGCGGCCGGGCCGGGCGGGCGGGGGCGGGGGCGGGGCGGCGAGGGGACCCCGCCCCGCGCCCCGCCCCGCACTCTAGAGCGGCGGCCCGGCTCCCGCGCGCAGTCCCGGAGCTCTGGCGAGCTGCGCGGTGGACGCTGCTCTCCTCCGCCTGCGCTCTCTCGTGCGCTCCCCAAGCCCAGGCCCGGCCCGCAGCCGGAATACCGCCCTCGCGCAGCCGAGAGGCCCCGGCCCCGCGACCCCCGTCCCCGTGCCCCGCCGCCGCGTGCGGAGGGCGCAGAGGGCGCGCGAGCAGAGCGAGCAGAGCGAGCGCCGGGCCCCGCGCCTGCGGAGCGCAGGATGGCGCGCGGGGCGCTGCTGGCCGTCGCGCTGTGGCTCTGCGTGGAGACCCGCGCCGCCGCCGCGGGTAAGGAGCACCCGCCGCGCGGGGGCAGGTGCGGGCGCAGCGCTCGGGTCGAGAGTTGGAGGGAGCTTGACTCTGTTCTTTCACTTACTGGTGGGGAAACTGAGGCTCGGAGACGCGCCCACGGTCAGCGACTCGACGGGCCCTGGAGCCCTGCTCCCTCACTGCGGCTCTGTCTCCGACGGGGCGTCCGCGGGATGCGTCCTGCGGAGCTTCGCCGCCCAGCCTAGCGCTCGGGGGAGACGGGAGCGCGGGGTGGGCAGGACTGGCGGGCAGAGGTGCCCGCGGGCGACTCTCGGCCGGGGCTGGCAGCGCGGCGTCCCCGCCTCGGCTCCCAGACGGAAGCGCCAAGGGCGCGCGAGCCTCGCGGCCCGGCCGCAGGTTGCGCTGCGCTCTGCACCCGCGGGAGAGGAGCGAGGACCCAGGCCTGCTGAGCCCCTTTAGCTCAGGCCCCCGCGCGCGCCTGCTGTTTGCCGTGCGATCTGGACGGAGGGCGTGTTTGCTTCCCGGGGGCAGGACGCCGCTCTCCTCCAGAACGAGGTGAGAGGCGCTGGGGCTTTTCTCAGGTCCCGGACTGCAGCCCCAGGTTCCTCCAAGTAGCGTCCACTTTCGGAACAGAGCATCTTTCAAGTAACAGTGGGGCTTGGGATCGACGCCGAGTCAAAAATTCAAGCTGAAAAGCTTTACGGGACTTGGTACCCAGTTCCAGAGCCACACTCGCTGTCACCTGGAATTTGCCTCCTTCAAGTGTGTTTCCTTTAAGGCTAAGAGCCCACACACTCTTGGTGATGCTGCTCGTTGCCCCCTCTCCTCTTCCCCTTCACCAACATCTTCTTTTTCCGCCCTCTTTTATCTCCCTCTCTTATTTCTTCCCTGTTGCTACAGTCTGCATGTTTCCAAATTTCTACCTTTTGGAGGGCTAGAAAAAGGATACGGTCAAAGAAAGGAAAGTAAGTCAAGTAATTCTCCAAAAAGATTTCCTTATATCAAAAGAATCACGTGTTTTAAGAAAAGACAGTGGTACTCATGTACAGTACCAAGTACCAGTCTCTACCTACTGGATTTTCTTAATAATGACTTAGTTCATCAGGCCCTGTGCCGCCAGGGACACTCGTTTGGCCCTGACAAGGCCTGGCTGTCCCCCTTTTTGGGAGGAGAATGGAGGTCTGGAACATGTGGTGGTTCTGCATCCCACAAAGCAGAGAGGTGCTTTCAAGCCTGGGGTGTTTCACAGTGCAGCAGTAGTAATGGGAATCCGGTTGCCCTGAATGTAATGGTGAGGTCGCCCTTTTGGAGCGTGTGACTTGCTTAATTGGATTGAGCTGTAATTGGTGCCATCAAACTGTAGACACAGAGCCACTGTTGTTTTCCCTTCCTGTCTTTGAGCTGGAAGGGTAACAGTGCCCAAATTAATATTGGTTATGGGGTTCGAGCATAAAGGGCTTTTTATTGAGTACTAGCATATGTATCTCTCACAGTCACTTTATTTCGAAGTTTTTGAGGGATTGAACTCAAACTTACTGATGAAAGTGAGTGAGGCTTAATGGAGGCAAAAGGTTATGTTGTCCTACAGATGCAAATCTGAGAGTATCACTGATAACCTCGTTGAATAGGTTTTTGTTGTACATGTGCTTGCAGAGTAGTGTGGAGTGGTAGCCTTGGATTCCTGTGAATGGAGAATGTATTTGTAGATGGCTTGCATCATTAATGTGTCCAGGGGGTGAGATTATCCATGGCAGTACTTTATGAGAGAACGTCAAGAGTCTCTTTGAGGCTGGGGATGTAGCTCAGTGGCAGAGTGCTTGCCTAGCATCTGTGAGGCTCTGAGTACCATCCACAGCCCCACCACACCCAGCCTCAAAATACTCTCTTCCTGGGTGCCGAGTGGCCCCTGAACATGCAGCCATTTACTATCTTTTCACCCCTCACACAAATGCACCCCGTTAATGAGTTCTTTCTCATTTGGGTCATTATGTGAGTTGTCTTATTATTTTCAGCCTAATGTTTCTCAGTCAGGTTTGAAATTTATTCATCCAAATGATTTGTTTCCATTTTCTTTAGAGTAGGATGCCCATTATTGGAAGACATTTCTTTTGCTTTTAAACATTTTGCATTGCTGTTTGCCTATGTCAGGGGCAGGTATCTCCTTTATACTGAAAACCGTGATGCCAATTAACTGAACATGGCTATCTATAGACTGTGTAGTGCAGGGCTACTTGAAATGCTTTTAAGACGCAGATATTTAGGTCTAGTGATACTGTAATGTAGCACAAGGTTTAAGAACCACTGCCATAAACACAATAGTGTAAATCACTGCTGGTGTCAATTAGTTTTGGGGATTTATTGATGTAGCTTAATTTGCAGTGTTTTTAAAAGCTGTGTTATTAATCAGTACCTCTGGTACTGTCAGCAACCTATTTTGCACATCTGTGTGGATGTGCAGGAATGTGTACAATCACTTGTTCATTTTGCCTTCAGTTCCCATTGGTGCAATGCATTGGATAATGGCATTGGATAGTTGCTTATACTCTATTCGTACTATTTCATTCTTGGTCTTATTCACGCACACTCATTTGCCCGTCAAAATCAGTGCCAACTTAGGCCTAGGGAATAATTTGTTCTTAACTGATGTGAGTTAGAAAGGTTGCAGGCTTGCCTTATTACTTTCTAAACTGAAGACCTTGGTATCTGTTGAGAATCGAGTGTGATAGGCAGGCTTTCTTTGATGCTTTTTAAGTACCTGGTAGCTCTTCATAGTGAGTTGGCAGAGAACTCGGTTATCTTACTGTGAAGTGATCCATGGTGAAGAACATGTCCCATGGTATTTTTCTGCCATTGCTAAAAGTCAATGGTTTTTTTAGGCTGATTTCATGTACTAGAATCTTATCATCTCATCTATTTATTTGATCATGAATCTTCAGTGTGTGACACCTTATTATTATTCCATCTTCTACCCTTCCATTCAAGAGTCTTTAAGTGAAGACAGATCTCTTGTGTTCCAGGCCCCACGTTAGGGTGAACTCGGAGCTTGGGTTAATAAGTTTGATAACAATTGATCAAAGCATTTTGACAATGATTCCCCAATCATAATGAACTAACCATATACTACTTCCTGCTCTCCAGGGCAAAGTATATTAATATGCATGTAGTTATGGAATTGGGAAATGTTTTCCTTCTTTAATTCCTCACCCCTTATTTTAATGCATGGTCTTTATGCCTTATTATTTCAACCTTTGGGGCTCGGTTTCCAGAGGAAGTGCACTAGAAAATTGATAAAGGACAATGAGGCAAGGTGGTAGACACCCTCCCCGCTGCTTCAGGTGGATGAGCTGTGTAGATTTCTCTAAGTAGTATTCATTAATCAGCAATTCAGTCAGATGTGTACACCCTGTGTTTTATAAGAAGTGTCAGTGGGTCCTTTCCCAAGGGAGTGAGATCATCAGATGAAGGGTCATTTGGTTTCAGTGTCCCATATCCTCTTGTGAGACCTTGAAGTTGGCAGTGCAGGAAAACAGGAACTCCACCCTAGCTCCATGAATTGCAGAACTGTTGTGTTGGTTTATGACCATCTGCCCATTCTTCCTGTTATGACATAGCTTGCAAACTTTTACTGGGAATGTGAAAAGTAAATCCCAGTTTGATACAATGAATTGCTGAAAAGGTCTTTTAAAGTATGGTGTGTGCATTGTTTATGGAAGGTGTTTCCTAGTGGGTCCAACTCAATGGCAACTGCCCTCATTTATTTAATTTGTTTCTAGGTTTGCCTAGTGTTGCCCTTGATCCACCCACCCTCAGCATACAAAAAGATATACTTACAATTATGGCTAATACGACTCTTCAAATTACTTGCAGGTAAGGATTAATTTTAGAACTAGATTTCCTGTGTTAAAGAATTAATTGTTTGTTGAGGAAAAAATAATTTCTATTGTGGTCAACTTAAAATAGTGTTGTAGTATTGTCTACAAGTAGTGAGGTTTCTAAGAATTAATGTAATAAGGAAACAATGAGAAAGATGTTCCCTTAAAAGTGTGTACTGTTTTGCTACTAATCTTCCAACACACATGCACGCGCACACACATGCACTTAAAACCAGCACAACATCCGCCATATAGTAAACACTCAATGAGTACTGAATGTGAATTTGAGGCCATAGCTTATGGAACAGAGCTGAAGAAGTTATCAGCCATATTGATTTTACCCAGAAGGGCTTTTGGACCCACTTTAGCTCTTTTAAGAACCTTCCTTCAGAGTAAACTTCTGACTCTAGGGGCAATTTAGTAATACCACTGTGTGTGTGTCCTGCAGGGATTGGGGCCTTCGTGCCCTGGCCGGGTCACCTGGGTGCCTCTTATCCCACTGGCCAGCATGAAGTCATGTTACTGATTTTTGATAACTGTGAAAACAGACATCTTTGACAAAAAGAGGCTTTTAATTTTTGCTTTCCAGCCAGGCCAAAAGGCAAGGAGAGCTGATGGTCTTGGGGTTTTATGGAGTGATCATGAAAGATGTAGAGACTTCTCAGGACCAATATGTTTTTGGCAGAAACCATGATGGTTCAAGGCAATGCTACCCTCCAAGAAGTGTGCTGGGGTTCACAGGAACTGGGAGCAGCTTACTTCAATGACACAGATATTTTAGACTGCAGGGTGTAAAGGATACCCCAGTCCCCCTCTCAAAGGCAGGTCGCTAACATCCTGCCCTCAGGGAAAAAACACAGTAGCGGGTGCTGTTTCTCAGGCCTTCCTAGCTCAAGACATTTCCAAGTAGATTTTCCTCTTACCGACTCTTAAACAAAGGTTATTTAAAATCACAAGTAGTGCATGTTCCCTTTTAAAACTCTGCATAAACATTTCTTAGGTTTTGAAAAAACCATTAGTGTAAAGTAATTTCGGGAGTCTGAGGCAGGAGGATCACAAATTTGAAGCCAGATAAGCAATTTAACAACGTACCAAGATCTTGTCTCAAAATAAATAAATAAAGGGCTGAGGATGCAGCTAAGCGTGGAAGTCCTGGGTTTGACCGCTCATGGCCACCAGTGTTGAATTTTCATCAGTAATCTCACTGATGTAGCCATAACTTCATGGAAATTTCAGGTTTGTTGGGTGAACAGTAACGTTGTAGTCTTCTTAGTGTTCACTGTATTTTGGGAGATCTTGTAGAGAAATGCTAGAATAAAAGTACCCTGTGTTCTAGTGTTGTTCTAAAGGCTCTTGCTTCCATTTCTGTCTGCCCTAACCCCACCTCTTACCCTTCCCTACATCCACTCCTTCCTCGCCACTTGGTTCTTCCCTAGCAATCCAGATGTGCACATGCCCTGGGCCTTTGCATTTGCTGTTCCCACTGCCTGAAATACTCTTCTTCCCAGTATTCATGTGGTGAATTTCATCCAGTCCCCGCTTCCATCTTCACCCTTTTATTTTTTCCACGGTACTAATCCTGACCTTTTATATGATAAACTTTGCTTACATTTTAATTGCCTTTCTTCTCCAAGTAGACTAAGATTCCATGAAAGCCATGGTTTCTTTCTTTCTTTTTTGGAGTGCCCAGGAGCCAAATCAGGGTCTTGTGCACGGTAGGCAATGTTCTATTACTTAGCTGCCTCCCCCATAGCGTTGACTTTTGTATGATCTTTTTTCAGTGATATATCCTCAGTTCCTCACAGTTTTTGAACTAGTAGAAAATCAGTAAATATTTGTTGAAGGAACAAATGTGTGACTTCATAGAAAACTTAGGACTCTTTATAAGTGGTGCCTAGAACTGAGCTCATAGCCTTTTGTTGCCTATCAGTGTAACTGGTCATCACTAGTAGAAAGCTTTGAATCTGCTTTGTAGGTTTGAGAACTCAGCCTTCCGTTGTCACTGCCTACAAGCAGTGTGGCACTGTGCATGAACACATCCTTGGAATTAATCTTTCAGGGGGCAGCAAGACTTGGACTGGCTGTGGCCCAACAGTCAGAGCAGTTCTGAGGAAAGGGTGGAGGTGACTGAGTGCAGTGATGATTTCTTTTGCAAGACACTCACAATTCCAAAAGTAATCGGAAACGATACTGGAGCTTACAAGTGCTTCTATCGAGACACCAACATGACCTCGGTCGTTTATGTCTACGTTCAAGGTAAGTGATGGAACAGAATTCATTTCCCGTGTCCACTTACCAGTTACAAAGCACATAGGTAAAAAGAACAGAGTCCAGCAGAAGGCTGGCAGTGAAGGCTGACCACTGAGCGGATGCCCAGAAGTCTTCTTTCCCAAGGCATTTTCTGAGAAATGACTTACTGATTGGTTCTGGAGTTTGGGCTGCATTGCCCTGCTTTTACCCAAGTAGCTGCACTCTGATCTCGGTTTTTGTAGTAAATCTGTGCTCCTTGCAGGCTATGGAGACTCATAAAACCTTCTGGTATTTAAGGCAGAAAAAGCTGAAATCTTTGAAATCAAGGAAGATTGAGAATTGAATTATACAGAGGTTTCTGTGGTGAGATAGGTTATCTTCAGCTGAGTAAGAGATTTTCACAAGAATGCATAGGGAAACAGCCAAGGGTTCTGGAGGCTATTTTGTGCACATACATGGAAGGTGCAGTCAACAGACTCTGCTTATGGATTCATTGCCACTTATACTTTATAAAATTAATTTGCATACTCATGAAAAGTTTCTACCTCGAAGGGCCCTGTGAGGGCAGTGTTTTTATTGTTGTGGTTTTCCCTCTGTTGTGTGGTTTGACCAGGTTTGCCTTTGGGATTAGAAACAAGGAAGGCCAACTTAATATCCAGATAATATAAAATACAGCATTATATTATTCCATACTGTAATATGAGTTAGGCTGTCTTTTATGTTTTAAAAAATCTTACACTACCTTAATTTTCTTATGAAAACCTGTCAACCAAGAGACTGCTAATACTGCATACTTTTGAGGAATGTAAGAGTTGTGTCTTTTTTGTTAAGATATACTAAGTACTTATCTCTTCAGTGAGGGATGGATTTTTAAACATTTTATTTCTTTATGTGCAGTTTTGCACCCCAGAGGATTTGAGGCAGGTGAAAATGACTTAGACTGTTTTTCCAGAAATGACTTTTACAGTACAGGAATTTCATCCACTGTGGGAAACACCTTTGCCTCTCTGTCCTTACATTGCAGTAGGGCAACATGGTCAGCAGCAGGGAGAAGTCGAGACCACATTGAAATCACTTGTCACTCCTGAACTGGGTGGTGTTTGAGAAGTAAGTCAGCTCAGGGTAAGCGTCGTCTAAGAAAGAATTCTGTGCCCTCCTGCTCCGCTCTGCAGGATTTGAGAGACAAAGTTCAGGTCCTGGCTCCTTTTGATCTGGCAGTCTTGGGAGATGAGGTTCTCTCAGAAGATTGCAAGGATTTCCTGCTCTCAGACTGTCTGAAAATACTAAAGATGCACTTCTCCCATGATGTCTCCTTATTTCCTTCTCCCCGAGTCAGGAAACCCGGAGACATGTGAAAATTCATTTCATGAGTTACCGTAAATATTTCATTCTGAGAGGATGGGTGGTTGTTTGGGTTTGTTTTGTTTACTTCCTTTTTGGGGGCTACCGAAATAGAGTTGATTTACTGACTAGCTTTACCCTCAGGTCAAAGGGTTAATTTAGCTTCCAAGACTCGCTCTGTAAGCAGATTACATAATTTTTCATAATAGGTGGGGGAAAGGTAGGCAGCACTAAAGAAGTGGTGATTCCTAGCCCTGTTTATTTGTATACTAGCAGACTTTGGATATAATGTTAAATTCTGCTTTCTCTTTTAGCTTCTTGTTCTAAATTGAGCTATCCAAGATTTTGATCATGAAATTTAACAGTGGGAAAGACAATGCTGAGTAAATACAGTATTCCCCATAGACAGGCACTTTAATGTCCCCTGTGTTCCTCACCTCACTTTCTGAGTCTTTTGACCCCATGTGCTTCAGCAATGGATAGAGGCAGGAAGTGGGCCCTGGCCTCATAAGACAATGAACATGGCCTGTAGGACTAGATCAGCTTCTCGTCCATGCTTTCCAGTTGGGAAGGAAATCAAACTTCTGCTGTTGGAGGGAATTAGCTGCTTTTTTCCCCTTTGGTTTAATTAACTCTTTCTTCACCCCTGAAAATGCTCGATCAGATATGTTGCGCACAGCAAGATGAAATGTTATCTCTGAAATTTCAAGCACACCTCCAAACCTAATCATCTCCATCTCTGGGGAGTGGCTTAGGTTCCTGGCAGTGTGTGAACATTTTATGAACAATGTTTGAATGACTCTAAAAACTCTTTTGTCTTCTTCAGTCTCAGTATTATGGCTTTGCAAACAGTTGTTATTGGAGATAGTAATAATTGCTGAACTTCAACTAAATGCAGTAAATAGTAATAGTGATTTTAGAAAGATTCTTATCCATAGCCTTCACAAGCTTAAAATGTCATGTAGAGCATTCTCTTGAATAATTCCATTGAAATATCACACATTTTTTCTGTTAAAGATTTCCATTTGTTGTCATGGCACTTAGATTATTTGTTTAGAGAGAAGATGAATTTTTAAAATTAGTAAAACTTGTAGGCAAAATATATGGGTTTAATTTTAAAATGAGTGTTTCTTTATGTTGAAAAAATCACAGTAGTCTGTTAAAAATATAGAGACTATAAAATATATTCTACCTGTTGATGCTCCTTATAAAGGGGGTCAGTCTTATTCTGGGAGTCTTCTTTCAAATTTCACGCACATGCACATGCCTTCTTCTGTAGTGTATCTTTGGACGCAGACGTACATGTACAGCCTTACCTGTGGATGCCTTTGCCCATTGGGGTGTCACTTCTTTAGTTAAAATTCATGAATCTGGAAGATGGTTAACTTTTCTGCCAGAAATCACTGATGGAATTAAATTTTCTTCTAGATTATAGATCACCCTTCATCGCTTCTGTTAGTGATGAACATGGTGTCGTGTACCTTACTGAGAACAAAAATAAAAGTGTGGTGATTCCATGTCGTGGGTCTGTTTCAAACCTCAACGTGTCGCTTTATGCAGTAAGTCATGTCATTTTTAATTATCTCAACAGGATATCCTGTTTTCAAAATTATATCCACGAAGATTTCAAAGATTCTTTAGAAAGGGTAAAAATGACAGTGGATAAAATCAACTTGCATTCTTAAAAATGAGATAAATTTTTCAGTGATTCTCATGTGTGGCTTTTTACTTTGAGACTGCACTGGATGAGATATTTGACATTTCTTTTCATTACTCAGAGGTATCCTGAAAAAAGGTTTGTTCCTGATGGAAACAGAATTTCCTGGGACAGTGAGAAAGGATTCACTATTCCCAGCTACATGATCAGCTATGCTGGTGTGGTCATCTGTGAAGCAAAAATTAATGATGAAGTTTACCAGTCGATTATGTACATAGTTGTGATTGTAGGTAAGAGGCTGTTTCCTTTCTGTATCAGGAATTCCAGACAGTAAAGAGTGATTTTCTACAGGAAGAGCCTGGGGAGGAAAGTATAGGGTGAAGGACAAGCGATACTGAAAAATACAGCTCAAGATGTGGCGTTCAGCAGCTCATTACACCCACTCCGCCCTTCTAAATAAGCCCATGTGCACTTGAGTGTTCTTTCTTGCAAGGACCAAGGATGAAATAGAATGTCAGTACAGGAAAAATTATTAGGAAAAATTTCTTAGGAAAAATTCAGGATTCAGATTACTGCGTGGTATCAGGTCTTTTAATTGTACCTGTTTTGTGGAAAGCTCAGCCATCTGCTAAAGCCAGGAGCTCTAGACATTTCTACGCACCAGGTTGCACCATCTTTAGAGTGTTACTATCTAAGAGGACTTTTAAAATGTCATTGCACTGTAAGGCTGAGGGGCTCATTTGAATAAGCATGAGCTTTGCCAATTGGTGGAACCCAAATTCAGGTAGTACTTTGTAAATAGATCTGTGTAAGCCATTGTCAGCAGAGCTACCAAGCCTTGATGAGTCCCAGGGAAAAATACACCATTTTCCAAAAATGTTTGCAAACTTATAAATTTCTTTTCTCTCTCACTTTCTTTTACTTGCTTCAGGGTACAAGATTTATGATGTAGTTCTGAGCCCTCCTCATAGAATTGAGCTATCTGTTGGAGAGAAGCTTGTCTTAAATTGTACAGCAAGAACTGAACTAAACGTGGGGCTTGACTTCAACTGGCAATGCCCTTCTTTGAAGGTGAGACAAACAATTCAAAACCAGACCTCTTACTATTTTGATAAGAAGCCCTAACGAAATTTATTTGAAAAATAGGCCCCTCTCTGGCCTCTGGCCAGGTAAAATACAAGGCCCTTAAAAAACACGCACATGCATACACACATGTGCTCTTTTGGAGAATTGCAGGACACAGCAACCCATACAAAGTTGCAGTGCTAGGAACTCTGTGCCAGTCTATTGCAGTCAGGCTGTGCACATTAGTTTGGTAGGTGGTTACATATTTTTATATTGTGTCTATTTTTTTGTTCTTAAAAATACTTGATCTATTTCCCTTTAAGGGACTTTATTGTAAAGAGGTATCTCAAGACACATTATTAAACTGTCATCATATTTCCTTGTGTCTCTGCAGCCCATATCCATCCTGTTCTTACCATGTGAGGTTTTTAAAATCTTAATTCAGTCACTTTCATTTATTTCTCCAAATATACTTCCTCTCTACGTGCTAAAAGCCCCTGTGATTAACATTAAATTACCAAGGGCAGAGATGTGATTTTGTGGTTTTCTTGAAGCTATTGGGCAAGGATCTCCTGGACTTTGGAAATTAACTGAACTCTTTCTTCAGCATCAGCATAAGAAAATTGTAAATCGGGATATAAAACCTCTGCCTGGAACAGAGATTAAGAAGTTTTTGAGCACCTTGACCATAGACGGTGTAACCCGGAGTGACCAAGGGTTGTACACCTGCTCCGCATCCAGTGGGAGAATGACCAGGAAAAACAGCACATACGTTACAGTCCATGGTGAGCTCTGATTTCCTGGGGGAATTCCACTATGCCCAGAAAAGTGAGATAACTTAAACAGATTAAGGTCATCTAGTGATTCCTGTTTTGCTCATTCAGAGGACAGTTTTGAGCTCTTGCTATGCAAGACACAGGACCCATGGTCAAGAGCATGGTTTTGGAGTCAGACACTTGAGTAAACATCTCAACTTCAAAATGAAATTAGCTAATATAGTAAGTGCTGAGTACATATCACCTCCTGTAGTTGCTATGATTACAACTACTACTCTAATAAGTAGAGTGTTACCATCTAAGATGACTTCTAAAATGTCATTGCACTGTAAGGCTGAAGGGCCTGCTTGAATACGCATGAGCTTTGCCAATTGGTGGAACCCAAATTGAGATTTCTTGTGTGGAGCTTTGGGAAAATCACCTGAAGTTTTTACTTATTCTCTCTCATTCATCTAAATGTCTTAGCTTAAGTCATTTATGTAGCTTCCACCATACAGGCTTTGGTAGGGGTTTGGGGCTTCACTTAGTGAATGTATCAGAAAGAGATGCATTCTAGGTTATGTTTTTATAGGACTACTCTGTAGCTTGTATGGAAACCTGTAGGGAAGGAAGGATACAAGGGAGTATAGTTAGGAGGCTAATTTCAGTCTTCCAGGTGAGAGATGGTGGATGATGTGGACAAGGGCAGACAACATGCTCATCTCAGGGACTCGGTGCTTGCTACCCACAATGTAGAGGAGCAGAGGCAGAATTTGGCTCAAAGGCTTCAGGAGAGGTCAAAGAAACCAGTCTGTGGCCTGCTTGCTCCAAGGCAGGAGCACCAAGGTGGAGCAGAACTGCTCAGCTCGTGGTGGCTGGGGAGCGGATGAGGGGAGCAGCAGAAGACAGGCAGGGATGAGGGACAGGGTCTGGACCCATGGTCACATGTCCGTGACCACCCAGACAGCCCAGAAGTGCACTTTACTAACCTGCTGGTGACACCTGCTGGTAACGCAAGCCAATCAGGTTGGCACATTGCATCTTAAGCGTTACAGCAGTGGAAGGGGAGGTGGCATGGGTGGTCTGATTCAGGGTGTATGTTGAAGGTCAATCAACAAGACCTGACGACACCCACACTGGCTGTGGGGTATAATAAAAACGAAAGATGACTCAGGCTTCAGGATGAGCAACTGAGTTAATTTGGGGTTATTTATTAAGGTAAGGGAGGTGTGGCCTTGAGGAGGGCTCGGGCTTTAGGGGAATAGAGTTGGGCATGTTTGTTTGGAGATGTTCATTCTGTCGAATGAGTGGAGATATTTAATACATAAACCTACAATCCAAAGGCATTAGGGTGCAACATACAAATTTAAGAGATATGTAAGTGGTGCTTAACATCTGAGGCCAGAGCAAAATACAAAGATGAGGTCTGAGGACTGAGTCTGGGACGTTTGAACATACGGAAGGTGCTAGAGGCTGACATGGGGGCAGAAGAGGAGGCACACCAAGGGCACTGGGGACAGGGCGCAGAGGCTTTAGGGTTGTGGGTTCCCAGTAGGGCGGGAGAAGCGCCAGTGCAAAGCCTAGAGAGAAACTGCAGTGTGGCCTCAGAAGATTCGCGTAGCATCGGAACTGCAGTCCTCAGACCCCTAAAGTCTTGGACTGCGCTTGAAATGAGAAAAACAAAGGACCATTTACAATAAGCTGATATTTATGAGAGCATTTGTTTTTTATTTTCTTCTAGCAAAACCTTTTGTTGCTTTTGGTAGTGGCATGGAATCTTTGGTGGAAGCCACGGTGGGAGACTATGTTAAAATCCCCGTGAAGTACCTTGGTTACCCCGCCCCTGAAATCAAATGGTAACTATTGGAAGCAAATGTAAAGCATTGCTTTGCATGAAAGCAAATCCTTCCATTGCATTAATTCCTTGGCTTGTTTTCTCTTGTAGGTATAAAAATGGGCGGCTCATTGAGTCCAATTACACGATTAAAGTGGGGCATGCACTGCTCATTATGGAAGTGAGTGAGAAAGACACAGGAAATTACACTATCGTCCTCACCAACCCCATCTCGAAGGAGAAGCAGAGTCATGTGGTGTCTCTGGTGGTAAATGGTGAGTCTGTTCAGTTTTCCCTTCCTCCAAAGATTAGGGAGGTTATGATTACATCTTCCCAGATCATCTTCCCATCGTCCTCCTCTCCTGCCACATCATGTCATAAGTGACACATAAAAATCAAATGATCCAGGAAGGCGGGATTGAGATGGGTTATGAGACCATGTGCTCTGGCCCTGTTGCCTTAAATGAACTATTTGGGGTCATACACAAGGCTGAAGTAGATGATACAGGTGGTAACTAAGTGCTTGAAGCAAGGCTGTCTTGGTGCCCACCTTTGCCTCTGTTTCAGGGAGTTGCAGACCCCTATATGTGGGCATGAAAGACTTTTCTTGAGTTTGGGTGAAGTATTAGTTTGACGTTGTAGGGCTGGGTCAGGGATCCACCGGCTGACCCCAACTCAGAAGGTCGTTGTCAGTGGACACTGTTGGCTTGCATGGCAGTCCAGGATTTGACTGAGAGTCCATAAAGGTGAGATAGTAGGCTTTTAATTGAAAGGTGATTTGAACTTTGTTTTTCCAAACTGAATGATGTAAGTAAGTATTGGGATGGAGAGAGAAGGGTACCATGGTCATTAAACCTGGGAAATGCTAAGGTGGTGTAAAACAGTTTATTTATTTCAGTACTTTCTAGGACCTTTATTGGGCTAATGGATATCGCCATTGTTGAGGAAGAGAGATACAGTAGTCAAGGTTTAACAAGGCCTATGTGGCCCTAGCACTTTTTCTCCCCTGAGTAAATCTACTAATACTTTGCTCCGCACACAGTTGGAGAAATGCTTCTCTGTGGTAATTCTTTTTGCTCCTTACTGGCACGGCATGTTGAAACTTAAAAAATACTTTCTCATGACATGAAATCACTTCCCCGTGCATCCCGATACTCTTGTGTATGTCTGCTGAACTTGGCTGCATTTCTTTCTGCAGGGAGTATTTTAAAGATTATGAGTTCTACAGAGGTTGCTTGGAAGCAGTATGGGTGTCGGAGCTTGGGAAGGGAGAGTACATAACTGGAAAGCTGATAAGTGGGATGGGGCAGAAAGCGATGGACAACAAAGAGAAAAGTGGACAGAGAAGAACTGCATTTTATCAGTTTGTGGGGTCACTAAGCATTTGATTCTCCCTAACGTTTACCCTGCTGCGTGAAACAAATAAAATGCAGTCAAGTTTTAAAAGTATAAAGGAAGATCTAAATCTTTATAAACAGGTCACCGTGGCCATCAGTCTTGCCGCCCTCTCTCCTCCCCATTCACGTCCTCTCTGTCTCTCTTTCTTGTTCTCTCTGTGAGGCTTTAGGCTGCCGGTAATAAAGTGCAACAGAAGTAAAATAATAATACAATGTGTTGTACCTGTGACTTGGAGCCTAAAGAGAAAGAAAAAGGGAAGGGTGGAAGAAGGGAGAGGCTAAGGGAGGAGGAGAGGGAGGGAGAGAGAGGCATTGTGTGAGGATTTACATCTTCTATCTTCTTCCGTGATGTAGTGTGTAAGTAGCACTGGCGTTAGATACATCCTGGGTTTTGCTGGGCAACACTGGACAAGTCTCCCTGCCTTTCTGGTGCGTTTTCTCACGGGCAGAGTGGGAGCAGTAAGAGTGTTGTGAGGCTTGAGTGGATTACAGAGTGGAGAACTCCTGAAGCCACACTAGGCACACAGCGAGCGCATCCCCGCGTTGTCCGGGCTGTTTCCCTTCTGCAGCCTGGCGGGAGTCCGGGAGGTTCGGAGGACCAGAGGGAGCTGTGCTATGCAGATGCGAAGAGCTGAGACATGGTTGTGAGACTGCATGCAGCTACGCAGTTCACTCGTCTTTACTGTAGTTGTGGGCACCACATAGAGAGCCCAGCTCTCTGGCTTCCAAGTCTAGGTGTTCTTTGGAAAAGAAAATGGGGTCAAATCAAAGTCAGCCTGGCACATGTATGTAACTCCAGCACTCTGGGAGGCTGAGGCAGGAGAATCTCAATTTGAAGCCTAGCCTGCGCAGCTCAGTGATTTAAAATAGAGGGTCTGAATTTAATCCCCAGTAGCAGCAAAAACAAAACACCAGCTCTGGTTGTTGAAATCCTCTGCTTTTCATTCCACAAACCTGACTGAGAATTGAGAAGTGGTCTTTCCCACCTCCAGTCCCACCCCAGATTGGTGAGAAGGCCCTGATCTCGCCCATGGACTCCTACCAGTACGGCACCACGCAGACGCTGACGTGCACGGTCTATGCCAACCCTCCGCTGCATCACATCCACTGGTACTGGCAGCTAGAGGAAGAGTGCTCCTACTGGCCCAGGTGAGGGGCTGTGTGCTCTCGTTTCGGTGCTGCCGTTGTACACTTCCTACAGCCGAGCTGTGCCACGCCGCCACTCCAGACAGAGAAGGTGACCCCTAAGAAGGTTGTCCTTCATGGGTGCTCAGAATCTCCTTCCACCGTGTTTCAGCAGCTGTCCTCACTGGGGACAGTCCACTGTGTGACTGGGTGGGTCTCTTCCAGGGTTTGCCCTGATGTTCCCCAGGTGGGTCCTCCTTGCTCAGCTTGCTAATTTCCAATCTTGGGGTTTTCTCCTCATACTGGTTGGACATTGCCACCTTGCTGCTTATCCTTGAGAAGGTCCATCTCCCAGAGGACGTGCGGTGGGTGGAAGGTGGTGATAAACCCGGCCCGAGCTCAGGGCCTCAGACCCAGCTTATCAGGTTCTAACACAGCCCAGACATCCTCAGGGAGAAAAACAACAACAACCAAGTCCCAGCACCACCCAAGCAGTCCACTTCCTGTTGTTGTTTTTGAAATGGCCACTACTGGTTTCTTCCTGAGCTGCTGACCATTTCCTACAGAAAGGCCACGGTCCCATAGAAATGACTTTAAGAAGCCCAGTGGCTTCTAAATTTCCTTACCTTCCTTTGAACTAAATTAACTTGAATTGTCTTGTCGACCCAATTTATGAATGGAGATTTGTTCCCAGAATAGCTGCTTCCCTCCTGTATCCTGAATGAATCTACCTAGGACCTTTTCCTTCATTGCTGAGGCCTATTTTTAATTGGCTCCAAGTCTTGTGAAGTGGTAGGCTGCACTGAAAGTATTTCTAAACACATTATAACCCAAGCTGCCCCTTTCCTTACTCCTGATTTGAATAAAGAAAAGTTACATCGTAATCTGTTATCTCTCTTTTGTAGCCAAACTATGACAAACCCATACATTTGTAAAGAATGGAGAACTGTGGAGGATTTCCAAGGAGGAAATAAAATTGAAGTCAACAAAAATCAGTATGCCCTAATTGAAGGAAGAAACAAAGTGAGTATAAAATTCTTTAATTTAAAAATCTCTGTTTTTCTCTCATTGGTGGAATGATGGTACAATAATATGTGAGGTGTATGGGAGATTAATAAGTAGATTGGGTGATAAAATAGTAGTTTTATGTTTGGTTTTGTTTTGGGTTTTTTTGGTCTTTCTGAGACAGGATCTTGCTATGCAGTTTAGGCTGGCCTTGAGCTCACTTTATATCCTAGGCTGGCCTTGAACTCGCAAAGATCCTCCTGCCTCAGCCTTCTAAGAGCTGGGATTACAGGTGTGCGCCACCATGCCCTGCTAAATCTTAAGTCCTTTTAAGAACATCATTGGCTTGTGTCAATACTGTTAGCTTACCAGTAGCACACTGGAGGAAAATGAAACATGTCTGCCAGTTGATCTATACGTCTCTTGTAAGACAATTCCGGTTTTATAAACATGAGATGGGAAAATGTTCATGATGTTGCAATAAAACACGTCATTAAGCTGATGGTTTCCAGAGCCCTTTTTGTGTAGCGTGTGAGTTACGTCCCGGGCCTGCCACAGCTGCACACATCCGAAGGTGGCCGTCGTGGGCCCTGCAAGGAGCAGCCAGGCTGCAGCAGCTGTGGGGTGCTGAGCTGTAGCCTGCGTGCGTGTGCACAGACGCAGCCTGCGGTGTTTATGGCCCGGAATTTGTTTTCTCCACAGACTGTAAGTACTCTTGTCATCCAAGCTGCAAATGTGTCTGCTTTATACAAATGTGAAGCTGTCAACAAAGCTGGGAGAGGAGAGCGGGTTATCCCCTTCCATGTGACCAGTGAGTACTCTTCCCGGACGGGGGGGTCGAGTTGCTCACAAAGCGAGCCCTAAGCTGCTGCGTGCTTCTCAGCTGGCCTTGTCACTCATGTGAGTGACATGGCTATGGGGGAAGGGGCTTGGATTGATACTGAAGCTTTTGTTGATGTAGTAAAACTGCCCTGGGTTTGTATGAAGTCAGTTCACCTGCCTTCACTGGAGAGAAAATGATGTCACTCTGGCCTTGAACCACCGGCTCTGGGCTGGGGATGTAGCTCAATGGTGAAGCACCTGCCTGGCAAGCGTGAGGCCCTGAGTTGAATTTCCAGTTCAAACAAAGCAAAACAAAACCAAAACCACCTGCCCTGTCATAGCTGTGTTCTCTGCCTTGGTTGTCAGAGTCTAGCACAGTGCATGGCTTGTCATGGTTTAGTAATATTGGTAGGCTCACTGCTGCACAGTTGAAAGCTTGGGTTCTGATGACACAGGACTAGTACCCTCAAACACTGCTAGCTTTGCCTGTTCTTGCAAGTTGTAGGGATAAACTTTAGCTCACTGTACCGGATGAACTATTTTAGCCTCAGCTAATTAGTTGTAGTAAATATAACTTCATTGTCATTGAGCGTTTAGCCTACCAGGGTGGTAAACACCTTTAGTCCTCGCACTCTGGGAGGTGCAGGTAGGATTGCAAATTCAAGTCCAGTTCAAGTCTAGCCTGGCAACTTAGTGAAGCCCTATCTAAGAAAGAGAGAGAGACAAGAAAAGAGAAAGAAAGTGAGAACAGGCGAGTGGGTGAACGAAGTGGGGACGTAGCTCAGTGCAAGGGTCTGGTATCATAAAAAAAGTTAATGAGGGAATGATTTTTTAAATTCTTTGTTATGATTGGATGCATTGCTTTGGATTTTTTTCATTTTAAAGCAGAGATGTAAAAAATATCTGGAGAATTAATTTATATTTCCAAATACTCAGTTTGGGGACCTGAACCATTCAACTGGGCTGTCTCCTTGTCGCAAATCACTGGGGACAAATAGGACTTTACCATTTGGGTTCTTTACTGCGGTCTGAAGGCAACAAGAAGACAGCAAGGTGCCGATCAGCACTCCCTCATGGTGGTTTTATGTTTCAGAGGGCCCTGAAATTAGGTTGCAGCCTACCCCCCAGCCGACTGAGCAGGAAAGTGTGTCTCTGCGGTGCCACGCAGACCGAGCGACATTTGAGAACCTCACATGGTACAAGGTTGGCCCACAGCCTCCACTGGTCCACATGGGAGAGCAGCTCACTCCTGTTTGCAAGAACTTGGATGCTCTGTGGAAGCTGAACGCCACCATGTTCTCTAATAGCACGAATGATGTTCTGGTTGTGGAGTTCCAGAACGTGTCCTTGCAGGATCAGGGAGAGTATGTCTGCTCTGCTCAAGACAGGAAGACCAAGAAAAGACACTGCATGGCCAGGCAGCTCACAGTCCTAGGTAAGGAGGCAACTCCAGGTCATTGTTGCAAGGCAGTTGGAATGCCTTAAATGTCATGCTTTCAGGTGCTGCGGGATGATTTCTGTCCTCTAGGAGTCTGTGAAGCAGGCTGGGATACACTCATGGAAAGTCCTGGAGGCAGAACACAGCACATGATGTTTGTGAAACAATGTGTTATAAGGAGAAAATAACGTGTTTTTTTCCAGGCTTTTTGATAGTATAGCTCACTAGTATCAACAAGGGATTAGCTTGACCTAGGGAACTTTCTGCATTTTTCTTGGGGATTTCTTCATTAATTTGACTCACACTAGTGGAATGCTTCACGTGCTCTAGGAGAAGGCCAGCATGCACAGTCCTGAAGAGATCGACAAGATGAGAACATAGCCAGCCACTGGGCGCGAGGCGTGTCTGCCCGAGGACAGGCATTGCTCTCTGCTTTGCTTTCCTACTGTAGAACCTGGTGCTATAGACTGGGCACTCGGTGGGGCTCCTGACATGTGTGTAGTGTGATGACAGACTGGAATGAGGACCCAGAAGAGTCATGGGAAGCTTGTTACACAAACATCTTGTGGCTCTGGGACATCAATATGGTCCAGAACAGCCCAAGGTCAATAGAATGGTAATTCTGATAGCAGAAAGCTTTGTAAATTCCCTATCAGGCTACTCTCTGCACCTTGTCTAACCTTATGCTTGCTCTGTCTTTGGGGAAATCAGGTGAATTTGGGAAGTTTCTGTACCATTTTTTCCATCTTATCCTCCTTTTAGGGTCTCTTTCCAGGACCAGGAATGCACATGTCCTCTGTTTTTTTACTGTAGGAAGGGGGAACCTCTGATCAATATCAGAGTTTTAGAGCAGCATCTTGTCCAAGGCTTGGGTATAGTTTAGGAGGAATTTTCAGATATTCAGGTGATAGAAGAAGAAACATTTTGGAGTCGAGTTATCCCCCAGGATCCCTGAAATCATACCAGACGTGCCCATGTTTTAACGTTGGTGGCTGGTCGGGTTTTGAGCTAGGAGAAAGATTCAGATAGAGATGAGGAGGAGGCTCCTGGTTTTGCTGGCCTGGGAAATGTTTGCTTGCAGTTAGCTGGCTGGCTTTTCTAAGGATGCCTATGTTGTTTCCCTGCAATCTATTCTTAGAAATAGACTAGAGTCCAATACATTTGACTAAACTCTAGTGTAGAAGAGCTCTGTAGGGACACTCTTGTTTTGCTTAGCATTGAAGTAGATTCTTTCGCATTGATTCCTTTTGATAGTTGGTGTGGAGAAGATATTTCTACAGGACTGATGATTTTCAGGAAATGAGTAAACTTAATGTTTTGCTGTACATTTAAACAAATGTCATTGAATTTTCTGTTTTTTACATCTTTGGCTTTGCTTAGGGTGTTGTTGTCTTGTTCATGTTTAGTACAAATAGCACTGCATGTTTAAGCTCACTAGATTCTGTTGTTTCAACTCCTTACTTAATTATAAGGACCTGGACAAGTGGTTTCACTGTCTAATTTGTAATTCATCTAAAAATAAGGCTGTTAAACCTATCCTACTCATCATGTAAGACTGACAGTAACACAAACAATAAATGAATTTTGTAAAAATTACCGAATGGCTGGGCATGGTGGCACATGCCTGTAATCCCAGTACTTGGGAGGCTAAGGCAGGAGGATCACCATAAGTTCCAGGTCAGCCTAGGCTACAAAGTGAGTTCAAGGCCAGCCTGAATTATGTAGTGAAACCCTGTCTCAAAAAGACAAAAAAATTTTGCCAAATAAATATGAAATGTTTGGCACTTTAAATGAGAAAACATGGCAGAATTCTAGGGTTTTACTGGCTTGAACTTTTGTGAGAAGGTAATTTACCCCAGGGGAAGGCCATAGCTGTTTAGAGACTTTATTTGGTGATTTCCAGCTAGAATTACTAACATGAATGTTGAAGATTGTCAGGGCCTGTCCGAACTGACCTTACTCCCTTTATTTGGCTTAGTGACCAGCAATGCTGTTATCAACTTGAGTATATTTTCAGTCTACTAAACCAATAGGTTGCTGTTTACTGAGGTTAAACTGTTGGACAGTTTACTGATACTAAAATCACCTCCAATGCTGCAACTAAAGGTTCTGTGATTTCTTTTTAATGTGCACAGAACGCGTGGCCCCTGTGATCACAGGAAACCTAGATAACCAGACAGCAAGTATTGGAGAAACCATTGAAGTCGCCTGCACAGCCTTCGCGAACCCCCCTCCACAGATTACCTGGTTTAAAGATAATGAGACACTTGTGGAAGACTCAGGTGAAAGAACTTGTCTGTCTCTTTGGCTGTAGAATTTCCCTAAAGATGTTACCTAAAACCCCTATTATTTCTCAGCTCATTTTAGGGTAGATGGAAAGCGGGGTTAGTGTAGGTGGCTTGGCTTATTTCAAGACCGGGAAGCAGGAGTCTCAGGGGAGCCTCAGGGGAGGGCAGTCAGCAGTTGGTCCTTCTTTACTCTTTCAAGGGGGACAGTGGCCCAAGTTGAAGGGCAGCTCTTACCTTCAAAATTTTACTTTCCTAAAAAACTCTGCAGGTCACATCATCAGAAATGGAATGATCATTTCCCTTCTCTCTTAGGCATTGTATTGAAAGATGGGAACCGGAACCTAACCATCCGCAGAGTGAGGAAGGAGGACGAAGGCCTCTACACCTGCCAGGCCTGCAATGTCCTTGGATGTGCGAGAGTGGAGACATTTTTCATCATAGAAGGTTGGTGTGAAGCCATAACTACGTCAGTGGTTTCCAAACAGGAGTATTGTGTCTTACGCATACTGTGCACTTCAGGTGGAATGACCCATGCGGGATTTTTAGTGTCCTTGTGCAGACTGGATAGTTGTCATCCAAAATGCTTGGGACGAGAAGTGTTCAAGATTTTGCAATTTTTCCAGATTTGGGGATGTTTGCATGTTTTTAATAGATATCTTAGGGGTGGGATCCAAATCTAAGCACAAAATTCATTTATGTTTCATGTGAACCTGATGCACAGAGCTGAAGGTAATTCTTACCACACTGTATTTTAATTGTGGCCCATCATATGACCCAAGTGTGGAATTTTCCACATGTGCGGTCATGTCAGTACTAAAATTTTGGATTTTGAGCATTTTGGATTAGGGGTGCCTAACCTGTTACCCTAATTTTTCAGTAAGTATATATTCTTTTAACCAGTAAACATATTAATGTTGTTTTTCCTGTCCTTGTAGTTCTTTTTGTAGAAAAATTCCTAGCCAGGCAAGATGAATATCCTCCTGCCTCAGATTCTATCTTTGTTTGAATGGACCAATTAATTTATAGAAACCATACCTCTATATTTATTTGGAAAAACATTAAAATTTAATTATTAAGGTCAGTGCTCTTCAGTTGATAACAAATGATCAGAGTTTTCATGGGAGTAAAGATAATTAAGGTTCACTTATAAATAATAGACCATTGCTTTTCTGAAATGAAACATTCAGGGTCCTTATCTAAATATGAAAGGAAATCTGTGTGTATGTGCAGGAGTGGCATGAAATCTGGCACTTTCTCGGATGGGAAAAGTATTTTGTGACAAACTATTTTACCCAAATAAGTGTATTCCTACATCTTTTTTGTATGTTACCTGGGGAATGACGGACTATGCTATATGGGGGAAGGAGCAGTGTGCAAACAGGAAAATACCAGTGGTGACAGAGGGCCTTGACAGACTTCTGTGAACTCATCCTAACTTGTCTCAAAGTCCAGATGTGGGTCCCATTAGTCTGTCAAATCTGTGTTTCTAAGTAGCACATCTGGACACAGTGATGTGTTTTCAAATCTCTAGACTTTTTACTATTTCATAAACTGCACTTGCAAGTAAAGATTTCAAAGGATGCAGAATTTTGTCAGTGCAGTTGGAGTCGTGCTTTAGGGGGAGTCTTCGGAGGACATCCAGGTTCTCTTGTGCCCCGCCTCTCCCCATCAGCTGTCTGCGGCTGGTTATGGATGTCACACAAGGCCCATAGGAGCAGAGATCCTTGCTACCTAAGGAGAACAGCAAGAAAGGTAGTGGCAGATACTTAACACTCCTATTAGGTCCCCAAATGTGATATGGGAGATCTAATACATAAACATATAAAAATGGACTTTTTAGTTGCTATATATAAATAGAGAATGATTTCCACAGGACCACAGGAAAAATAAAATTTACTTCCAGACACACTCCAGATGGCGTCCAACCATCACCACTTACTTTGCCAACTAATTAATTACTTGTCTTCTGCTTCCTTGAGGCCACAGTATGCTGTTCTCATAGCTTGTGGCCATGTTTGATTCCCCCTGGGCTCTTCTGATGGGAGACCCCAAGCGATAATTGCTTCCTTATCACCTCTGGGCTGATCCCTCCTAATTGCAAGCCTCTGTCTGTGTTTAATTTCTCCCACTTAGAGATGTCCTCTGGAGCCCTGAGCATCAACAGCTCTCCATGCCCACCTCAAGCTTTTCTTTTTTTCTTTGCTTTCACGTGTGGTTTCCATCTCCCGTGCCTGGGATGTGCATAACGGGCTTAGCTCACCTTTCTCTCTTCCACAGTCACACTCCTACCACTGGGGACAGGGAAGTGTGATGGTCAACTCAAGCAGCACAGAACTTGTTTCACTCGTGCCTGGCCTGCCAGTGTGCCCTAGTCAAGTAGCTCATCCTCTCTGATTTTCTAATTGTTGGTCTGAAAACTGAGGGTCGTTGGGATTGAGGTAGCATAGTTAAAGTAATGGTGCATAGTAGATGTGTGGTTACTGGTCACTCTCTGGTTGAAGGACTTTATTTTCCCATGTGCTTTCTTAAATGACCCTTTTCAAACTCTACACAGATCAGAACATGACCACCAGTATAAAACCACTTTTTCTCTGCAGAGCACAGTCTGTTTTCTTTCCATCAAGAAGCACTCTATCCCAACACATGATACATGTGTCCTTTAAGACATTTACACTCCAATCCTTAATTACCCAATAATGCTATTGTAGGAAACTTTCATGAGCAATATTTTGCAAGCTTTAAATTTCCATGAAGAATGGCTACAGACTCCATTCAATTTAAGGGTCATGGCTACTGCTCTGTAGGACGCCTCCTAGTGGGTGAGCTTGAGACCTTGCCTCTTGGTGTTGCACTTTGTCTTAGCAAAGGCTGTGAGTTTCCAACACTGATGCGCATTCAATGGTGCCTTCCAGGTGCCCAGGCAAAGACCAACTTGGAAGTCATTATTCTCGCAGGCACTGCGGTCATTGCCATGTTCTTCTGGCTACTCCTCGTCATCATTCTGCGGACCGTTAAGCGGGTAACAAGATAATTCCCCTTCAGTCCCATGCATGCTGGTTTTCATGATTGATGAAAGCTGACTGGGCTTCTTTGAGTTGTTTCTTTCCATTGTTATTGGCTCAGTGGGCACATTTTTATTTCAATACAATAACATTCTAGTTCATTTTCTTTGGCTGGACCATGGGCATTAATTGATAGAAATCACCAGGGGGAAAAAGGGTTTGGACTGTCTAATGTAATTAAGATTTTAGGACTTAATTCTGCCCTCACTTGGGGGGCAGGGGACACTGTGGGCATGAACATAACAGGACCACTCTCAAGCTCTGGGAATTTTATTGGAAAATGAGATGTCAGAATGAGGCTGCTATTAAATGACAATAATAAGTACACAAAACAACAGCCAAACAACAGAGCTTGTGTGACAGGAGGATCTGTGCTTTCCAGGCCAGTGAAGGCGAACTGAAGACAGGCTACTTGTCCATTGTCATGGATCCTGACGAGATGCCACTGGATGAGCGCTGCGAACGCTTGCCTTATGATGCCAGCAAATGGGAATTCCCCAGAGACCGGCTGAAACTAGGTGCATGTTTAGTTGATGGTCATTTACTGTTGAGTGTACCATGTTCTGTCTCCCCTCTTAGGATGACGACAAATCTAGTCTATTCAGATGTTGTACTTTGGCTCAGAAATGTTAATTCCACCTCTTAAATTTGGGTCATCATGCAGTTAACCTCTTGGAAGTAGGTTTCCTGTATAATCATCAAAAACAGGCCATGTGGAGATTAGGATTCACATGATAATTGAGGCGGGGTGAAGGGCCATCCGTGTTAAATTGGGAGGTGCAGTCACTCTCTGGTGGAGTCTCTGCTTGTCAAATGAGTGGAGTAATAATCCAAGTCCACGTTGTTGTGACCTTTATTGTCGATCTTAGGTAAGCCTCTTGGCCGTGGTGCCTTCGGTCAAGTGATTGAGGCGGATGCTTTTGGAATTGACAAGACAGCAACTTGCAGGACAGTGGCCGTCAAAATGCTGAAAGGTAAAAACAAAATTATTTGGTTCTCATTCTCTCTGTTGCCTTTCATTCATTAAATGTGAGGCAAAGTTTAATCGGTAGCTTTTGCTGAGGTGGGTCAGCTTGCCAAGCGTGTAGTCAGCCTATGTGATGCCTTTGTGAAAACTGGAAGAAGCGCTTTTCTTTATAGCCTTGTGCCAAGTGCATGGCCTTGTGCATGGCCCAGCAAGCAGAGTTGGAGAAGGATTTCACCTACCTTGTGTGGGACCCTTTGTGCTGAGTTCAGCTTGCATGGTTGTATTTAGTGGTCCTGGTTATGGAGAAAAAGAGTCTAACTGCATTAAAATTGTTTGTTAATACATTGTTAGATAAACCTCTAGAAACATGAAAAGGGATTTGATGTAAGTAGAATGCAAAAATACTCTGTTCACCAGAATTGGATTATGTAAAATAATTTCACCTGTAAAATTTAACTTGGAAAATAGGAATGGGTATGGCAAGAAAAAAACCTGAGGGTTATTCTTTAAAAATTAGATGCTTCATAAATAATTATTAATACTAATTATTAATGAGCTGTGGTCTAGGCATTTTGATTTGGAGAGGTGATCCAAATATAGATCCAGTATATATGCTCCAATTACGATGTGCTTTCACTGGTGCAGACAGTGCTGCTGATCCTTTGCCAGTGGGCCCTGTATATTGCAAGACATTCCCTCTTTGCCTTTTCTCCCTGGTGGCCCAGGGGGTGTGTAGCTCCGAGGTAGTGCTTCAGGCCTCAGGTGTGCGGCGTGCCTGTGAGTGCTAGAGAAGTGCAGCAGCCGTGTAAGGTCAAATGCGCCATCTTGGCCCCACCAAGGTCGTGCGCTACCTGGTCTACCAGATGCTCCTTGTTAAGTTGCCTTCTCAGCACAGATCAGTACACATGAGGATATGGAGAGTGTAGCCTTGCTTCCTTCAGAGGAAGCAGTCAAAGGGTCAGGGCCCAAAGAGCATAGTATACCTGAAATGTAAAGATGCAGTTTTGTGCAAGAAGAGAATCTGGGCATGATTCCATTACAGTTACATTCTCTGCTTTGCAGAAGACTTGATAGTGGGTGCCTCTAAATATCCAATATTTGGGGTGCAATGAAAGAATTGATTTTAAATGAGAATGTAAAATTTAAACTTGCTTTTTCAAAAGCAGCCAGGTGTAGATTAAGCTGTAGTTATGTTACCCCAGGATGCTAAGTTGTACAGTTTTATATAGTGGAGAGAAGGGCATTAATAATGCTAAGGTGTGAACCACATTTCTGATCTTCCTCTTAATCTTGAATTTGTAGAAGGAGCAACACATAGTGAACACCGAGCTCTCATGTCTGAACTCAAGATCCTCATTCATATTGGCCACCACCTCAATGTGGTCAACCTTCTGGGTGCCTGTACCAAGCCAGGAGGTGAGTTGTTGTGGAAGTATTTGAGAGATACAGTGCAGTTCCCTCTGCTTTGACTTCCTTAACTTGGAATACTTTGCAGCTTCCTAGATATACATATATTTCATGGATATTCAGTGAGCACTATAAGTAAATTATTGTAAAGCTTCCTCTGAATTAAGGGATGTCTTATCACTACGTGTTCAGATTAGAAAGATAAACTTGCCCCGAAGACTTGAAAGCAAAAGACCTTAAGAGTGGTTCTCATCCCTGTCCCCTCCCCCCAGTGGAGTCATCTCTGGTAATTGCACTGAAAAGCAGATGGACAGAGTTTCTCAAAGTTGGGTGAATATCATGGTGGCATTGCCTTTGGAAAAAGAAAAACTGTAAGATAGGGGGATTGGAACTAGCTGATTTGTATAATTCTATTCTAATGACAGGTTGTATGTAGCCTTCTTGTGAGGTAATTTGGGTTTGCCAGTATATTAAGCACTTAATGAGAACAAATTTTCCTTGCTTCACATGCAATCTGCGTTTAGGGCCTCTCATGGTGATTGTGGAGTTCTGCAAGTTTGGGAACCTATCAACTTATTTACGGGGCAAGAGAAATGAATTCATCCCCTACAAGGTATGTGGTTTCCTACCTCAGCTTCTTCCTGTGAAATGAAGGAAAATTCAAAATGGTATAGGTTAGCTTTTTAGTTGAAATTCTGTGAGGAACTCATTAAGAATCTTCTCACATTACCTCTGGACAGTTCTAATTCTCTTTTACCTTCTGGGGAGCATGTACTTCTCTTGTCTTGATTTTGCGCTTTAGTCTCCTGGTCCATTACAGATGGTACCAGCGTTGGCGAGAAGGTAGATATGATGAAGGAAAGGGAAAGGCAGAGGCAGGAACAGTTCTGGATGACGCTTGCTCTCCCCTGGCCATCTCTGGCTGTGTGTGGTGTGTATTACTCTGTAAAGGACACGATGGTTGACGTGGTGGTGCATGCCTTGTTACCTCAGATACTTGGGAGGTTGAGGGAAGAGGATCACAAGATCAAGTCCAGTGTGGGCAACTTAGCCAGACCCTGCCTTACCATAAAAAATGAATAAGGGCTGGCTCAGTGCTCCCTGGGTTTAGTCTCCATTACCACAAACAACAACAACAAAACAAAATCAAAGGTGCACTCAGATTGTGATGTGTCTGCATGCAACTTCAGATAAGACATTTGTCTCAGCTAACCAAAGAGCGTGGCTTTATGGAAGAAACCCTATAGGGTACCATCCTTGTGCCAGATTTCAACCCAGAAACTGTACATTCCTGAAGTTCTTATCTTTCATGTTTGCTGTCTAATCGCTTTGATAGCTTCTACAGTTTATGGGCTTGTTCTCAAGGATTCTGCTCATTGCTCATGTGCTTCTTTATAGACCAAAGGGGCGCGGTTTCGTCCAGGGAAAGACTATGTTGGGGAAATCTCTGTGGATCTGAAACGCCGCCTGGACAGCATCACCAGTAGCCAGAGTTCAGCCAGCTCTGGGTTTGTTGAAGAGAAATCCCTCAGTGATGTGGAGGAAGAAGAAGGTACCTGCCATTGCTTCCTCCATGCCCAAATGAATGCTCATGTAAGAATAGACAATGTCACAGGGTGTTGCCTAGAATTTGGTCATGAAAAAGCTTCCTATCTGAAAGAGATCTGAAGTACTTGATAGCTGCTCTTCAGTCTGTCCAGAAATGCAGTGTTCAAGACCAGAATAGACAGTGTGCTATGTTGAGAGGCAAGACAGAACTACCCCAATAAATCTGGTAGCCCACGTGTGCTAAGCAGTTGCTAACAATCTAACCAGCGTTCTCCAAGTACTGCATAAACGTTCACTAGCAGGAGAGACTCAGCACAGCGTTTGTAAGAGGAAAGGAGGCTCTCTGGCTTTCCGTTAGCCCCTGCATGGCTGTAAATGGCCCAGCCCACTTTACCAGTACCACAGAAATCTTTCAGTCCATCATAGCTGGCCTTCTCCAAGGCAGTTCAGTCCTCATCTGTTGTTTCTGCTCTACCCCAAGTGGCATATGGTATCTTCCTCCAGGCTACTTCCTTAGTGGAGCCTTGGTGAATTGAGTTGTCTTTTTCCAGCTGTGCCCCTGATGATAGTTTAGTGCTGTATGGGGAGCTGGGCTTCAGCCTAATCTCCAGCCCTTCAGTCAGCTCCGGGATACACTGTGTCTGTTCTTCTCAAAAGGAACAGAGATTTCTGCATGGATGGTTGTGGGGCTTCCTGACTGCTGGCTCCTCTTGAGGTGTGAATTTAGAAGAACCCAATCATGAAACAGTGAAAGAAATTTACACAAGTCTACAGATAGAACTTAAATCTCTGACCTCTTTCCCTTAGAAGCTAAGTGGGCAGCATGAGGCTGGGACATGGCTAAAAGGTTGTCTCAGCCTCACATACTGGGGCCAGCTACTGAGCAGAGCCCCTCTCCTCTTCTCTCACAAAATGGTGGTCAGTGAGTTGGAGACCCAAAGGACTAAGGTAATATGGCAGAGTAGGAAGAACATTGGCCTGGAATTTTCCCTTCGTTCTTCATTTAGGAAATGCAAGGGTCTCACCAATTGTATCTGAAGAGCCCTTTAGCCCTAGGTATAAAATAAGTCATTGATAAAAAGGTTCTTATTATAACTGAGTTTATGCTTACTCTGGTATTTGTGTCCAGGAAAGAAACCATGAGTCTTGTCTTATCTGGTCATGATCAGGAGATCATTGTGAAACACCCATTAATGTCTTCATGTTTATTTGTACCAGTTGCACTGCAGTAAATACTACCAATTTATGTAAATTCATCTTTCTCTCAGGCTCCTGTTAGCTCTCATTCATATCCTTAGAGGAAAAAGCATCCTTGGTGCAGGCCAAGTTAAATGTATTTACAGGACTTTTTAATACAAAAGCAGAAGAAGTACATCTATTTCTGGTATTTTTAGTTATCTGTTGTAGAGTGTAGTTTGACCTTTGGTCTTCATCCCGGGACAAAGCCTGGAGAGAAAAGATTTGATGACCCTGAATATTGTTGTTTTATTTTTAGACTTCTTGAAATGAAACTATTGTTTATCTCTCTGGGTATACACACACACACACACACACACACACACACATGCACACACACACAACACAGTAGCTTAAAACAGCAGATTTGGAAAGGTCCTCCCTATGCCAACTAACCTCTATTCTACCTTCTAGATTTACTGGTTTAATTTGTCAAAAATGGAAACACCAGTATTTTTCCTTAGAGGTATGAAGAAGGCTAATAATACTGGAACTGAGCAAATTGACAGAAGATAGAGGCATTTTCTCTCTGCTTCTGTTTTGTGAAATTTGTCTCCGAAGCCTTGCAAAGATTACTATGGCAGACTTGTGCTGGTGGGAATCCTCACATGTGTCCTCCTGCCTCTTGCAGCTTCTGAAGAGCTGTACAAGGACTTTCTGACCTTGGAACATCTCATCTGCTATAGCTTCCAGGTGGCGAAGGGCATGGAGTTCTTGGCATCACGTAAGGTAAGACAGGTTAGAGGGGAAAGCAAGCTCTTCAGATCCCAGGCTTGGAAATGGGTGTCCAGAGCCAGTCACTCGTGTTTGTATGGGCTGGAAATTCATTCATTGCTTGGCAGACTCTTTAAAGAGGTCTACCAGAGAGGCTCTGTTTCTGCTGATGAGGAATTTCATGGAATTCATTCAAATAATGAGTCTTACTGAGCATCTGCGAAGTGCCAGGCAGTTCTTCAAGCACAGCTGTAGTAAACCAGTAAACAAATCCTTCACCTGGAGTTTATATTCTAGCGGATGAAACAGTCAGTCAGCCGTATAAAGAAGAAAAATACATAGTGGGTTAGGCAGGGGTGTAGGTACTGGTGAAGAAAGAAGGAAGGGCTTGTAGCATGTGTAGGAGGGCCTTTTGTCTGTGCATTTATTTCTGTGTGCACGTGCATCCATTTTAAACAAGGTGGGTGGACAAGAAAAGCTTCCTTAAGAAGGAGACATTTGAGCAATAACCTACAAGAGCTGAGGAACTGAGTCTTGCAGATACCTTGGTGTAAGAGCCTATTTTTGACTTATTTTACATTCATAACCATCCATCAAAAATATTTGTGAATAGTATAATTAGAAACCAGGAAGGATGGCTTCAGAGGAGCACGATTAAAGGAGCTAAAGTTAGAAAGTAGGCCAGACAAAGGCTGAGTAGGGGACGTGACAAGCTACAAATATTTTGAAGGTTATAAACACCACAAGAGCAGGGAGAGGTCAGTGGAAGTCACCAGCAGCCCTGGAAAGGGCAAGATGCAGTGTTCTACATTACACAGGACAAATTCAGATTAATTTTCAGGAAGGGCTATCTTTTGACAAAATGAACTTGCTGCAGCCTCCTAGGGAAAGAAAGACTTAACTGTTTCTGTCTAAGTCACAGCCGATGACTAATTCCTAACACAGCCGATGACTAATTCCTAACCAATGCTTTGCCCTGAAGTTTAAAGCTTCTCATAGCCCTAGGAGCCTCAGGATCTTAGATGCTTCTGCTGGTAACTCTGGTTCACTCTCCCAAGGGAAGGGAAAGAAGTAGGGTCATTCTGGGTTTTCCCAAAGAGAGAGACCTTTTGCCCTTTGGGGAGGTTATGTATTATTGTCATTATTGCTCTATAAAGGCCCAGTGAGTCTGGCAGGAAATGGGCATTGCAGTTGGGTGCAGAATGGGAATCTTTAACTTCTTTTGCATCTACCAGGTGATTTCTCACATACTGCCTGGCTTGTTGGGCTAAAAATGGTAGCTCTGTGGTTGCGGGGAAACTGGAAAGAACTGTCTGATTGGAATTGCCCTTTTGCTCAATTGTGTAAGGCAGTGCGCTTCTGAATGTACTTCATCTAGGGAAGACTGTTATAGAGACCCACGATGCGGGTGGGTGGAGTCTGTGCTGCCCAACTTTTGTGATCACCCCTCCACTGACTTAAGACTCTCTTCTAAGCCTTTCATTCATTTCTGATGTTCTCCATGGTTCTTACTCGCTGAAAAATTTATCCTGTGAGAGTTTAGGTGAGAATTAACTGGTGAATATGGTAGCTGCCTAGTAGTGAGTGGGGAATTAGATGAAATTAGGAGAGACAAAGAAAGGAGAAATTGAAAAACTGAAAAGAATACAGGATTTAAAGCCAGGGTGAGTTCCACTTTACTTTTCAGGAGAAATCAAGTAGAAATCAACCTGATGTGTGATAGGCCGGCATTGCCATAATAGACTTTGATGGTAAAACTGACACTTTGGAAACAGGATGAGCCCCACCTGCAACTGCCTGCTGGGACCAGGCCAATTTCACTTTTGTATGGAGTAGGGAAACCAACCAAGTGCTTCAGACTAATGAGAGCCTTTTGCTCCTGATTTCTGTGCCTTCATGCAAAATCAATCCATTGTGGGACTGCCTCAGAGTAAAGCATTTTTAACCATATGTGGCATCAGGCAAAAGGGATGTGTGGATGTGACCAGAGACACATTTTTAATTGTGTCCAATAGAAGTCTATTTATGACTCCATCATTATACTGTAACTTAATTACTTAACTCCTAAGGCTGAGGCTCTTTATGGAACAAGCAGATGTGTCTCAGTGAAACTCACAGACTTTTTTCCTGCAGTTTTATAAAAGATACCAACCCAGTCCTTGTTAATCAGTTGGTTCTCTGAGGTGGAACTTTTTTTTGGAAGCATGAGGTCACAGCAGATGTGGAAGAGATCATCTGTGCTGAAACCTAATACACACACGGCTCTGTTTGTAGTGCATCCACAGGGACCTGGCGGCTCGGAATATCCTCTTGTCGGAGAAGAATGTGGTCAAAATCTGTGACTTTGGCTTGGCCCGGGACATCTATAAAGACCCAGATTATGTTAGAAAAGGAGATGTAAGTTTCAAAGATGAATCTGTGTTGTGTTACAGAATTAACCCCTCAGAGCAAGCTTCAGGGCCTGTTTGGGAAAAAAAATATTTTTTCTGTTTCTACAGGTATTTGCTAATTTGGGTTCTTATTCGTGTCTTCCGCTCCTTTAGGCCCGCCTCCCTTTGAAATGGATGGCCCCAGAGACAATTTTTGATAGAGTATACACGATTCAGAGTGACGTGTGGTCTTTCGGTGTTCTGCTGTGGGAAATATTTTCCTTAGGTAAGATGCTTCTCTTTGTCCAGATTCCACACAGGATAGTAAAAGTTGATGATCTCTGGTATGTCTTTTCCTGTCCTCTATTTCACCTCAGAAAGTAGTATTTCTTAGAAAACCTTGCATTGCAAAATGTAGAAGGAAAAAACAGATAGATAGATAATAAGGATGTGCAAGAATCAGTCTCAGAGCTTTCTAGTAAAGAAGATCAAATCACATAACGCTCCTTCCTTGTTTGATTCTAGGTGCTTCTCCATATCCTGGGGTAAAGATTGATGAAGAATTTTGTAGGCGATTAAAAGAAGGAACTAGAATGAGGTCCCCTGATTATACCACACCAGAAATGTAAGACTTTAAAACAACTTTAAAACCCTTCTGTTCTCTGTCTTTGCTCCCAAATTCTTCCTTTCTGGAGAGCTCTCTGTTACTTACACTTCTTTATGGTTTGGTTTGTGTCCTGCTTTTCCCTGGAAGGCTTCCTTGGTAATTTCAAGCAAAGAGTCGTTGTTTCTTGAAGCAGTCGCAAATGATTATCCCTACAGAGTGTGTTGTATTTATTAGATGTTAATGTGTCATTAATGTGGTAATGTATCTCATTTTTATTAGGTGTTAATGGCCCTGTACTTGAACTTCCCAGTGTAGATCTCTATGTATGCCTGTTTAGCTTCAGGGCTTATGGTTGCCCTGTAAGTATTTACCACCCAAGTGCTTATTTTGAGCATCAGATTCACGAGGATAGAGACAGTTAATGAAATCAGTGTTTGCTTCTCAAGGTACCAGACCATGCTTGACTGCTGGCATGAGGAGCCCAATCAGAGACCCACGTTTTCAGAGCTGGTGGAGCACTTGGGGAATCTTCTGCAGGCTAATGCTCAGCAGGTTTGTAAACCTCCAGAGAAGCGTCTACAAAGAGTACATGAACTTGTATATAGGACCTCTCACTGCTTGAATCCTCTCCTGCCCACCATGCTGTCCTTTTGGGCACTGAATAAGGAGCCCAAGTCTTCCAGATCCAAGCAAACAATGCTATTCTTAAGCTGAGATCTTGGCTCATAGCCTGGGAGTAGACCACTCCCACTCATGACTATCTTTTTGGTCAAATACTCTTCCAAAAAAACAAAACAAAACAAAAAAAACCTGGCTGATCCACACAATATGAACAACGGAAAAAATTTCTAGGAATTATTAAATAAGTAAATTCTGCAGCCAAAAATATATCTAAGCTGTGCAGAATAGATCTTTTTTCTCCTTGGTTAAATCTCAGGTCTCTATAATTTTTCCATCACATGAAGTTGTACCCTTAACCAGCAAGTTAACCTCAGTCAGCATCTCCTACTACTCTGGAGGCCAGTTTCTTCTTTCTTTTCCTTTCAACAGCTAGGGGACAATGGGTGGAATATGTTTTTTATAAACTTTATAAATATTTAAATGTGTCAAATTATCCTTTCCTTTTTTCTTCAAAAAAAATGTTCTATTGTGTCATCTTTTCTCAAAAGGCCCATCCTTTGTTTCTAAGTCACTTACTGCTTTTCTGTAGACTCACCCATCCTCTCCATTGCCTTAAAACGTGCAGGCTAACATCAGCGCTGTGGCCTTTGTGGGGCCTGGCTCCTGTGGAAGGCTCTTTGGGGGAAATAATTGCTTGGTTCCGAGTAGCTCTGTGTGTCTGGTGATTTTGTCCAGGACCACAGCCTCCATGGTCTTCACAGGAAGCGTGCTTCCTGTGGTCCCCTTTCCCATCTCATTTTATCTTAGTTTCTCTAATTTACCTTCACACGTACGTCCCTTTCAAGTGCCCTTTTGTTTTTGACAAACCATTCTTAACATTGTCTTCAAGACCTATGTTCGGGTTCAAAAGCAGTGCACCTCCCAGCCAAGAAGCCCCTGTGGTCTTTGTTTTCACAAAAAGACCCTTGAAGGACAGAAGCCTTTAACAATAGCGGTCTGTGTTTATTGTTTCAGGATGGCAAAGACTACATTGTTCTTCCAATATCAGAGACTTTGAGCATGGAAGAGGATTCGGGACTCTCTCTGCCTACCTCACCTGTTTCCTGTACGGAGGAAGAGGAAGTGTGTGACCCCAAATTCCATTATGACAACACAGCGGGAATCAGGTACTGTGTATGGCCAACACCCCCTTGGGGGCTTCAGGGACATCTCAGAGATGGGGAGAGGGAAGGGAAGACATTTTGTAAAGGTGCCACATCCCACATCCACCTAATGTGAGCCCTGACACGTGTGTAAAGGGAGCTGCTCCTCGAGGAGCTCCAGGGCGGTGAGCTGCGTCCCATCTGCGGCTCATGTTGCTGCCACAGCTCTTCCTTCAAGAATTCTCAGCCCTGCAGCTGCAAATAGCTGGGATGCCACAGTCAGTTCATCTACAGAAAAACAGGCCAATTTTACAAAGACATCTGTATTTAAATTATGCCCCTGTACACTTTTATTAATGGGAATTAAATAGCTTTGGAGAAACTCAGGAAGGAAGAGTTCTGTGCACATCTGAAAACACACTTATAGCTCTCTGGTGAGGATGCAGCATGCTGCAGAGCTGTGTCCTAAATTAGACTGGACCCCAGTCTCAGAAGCTCCTCCCAAGTCTGATCCTCTGCATTTTTTTTGCATAATGGGACATCTGGGCTTACTTGAAACTCATGCCCTACAGTGCTGTCCTGATCTGTAAAGGGTTCTGAAGGTAGCGTGCTTTTCTTTCTCTCCCAGCACCTGTACCTAGGGAGTGATCTGCTTTTCTACAGTATGGTATTAAGATTGCCTTCCCTGTGCCTAGGGCTTCTTTGCTTTTCTTAGGTTCTTTCCTGCTCTGACTGAGCTCCCTGATACCACAGGTCTGGCCCGGCCTCCTGAGAGTGCTGAGGCTGCAAGAGTGGTGAGATGAAAAAAAAAAAAAAGAGTGGCGAGATGCTCTCGCATGTGTCTTGGCCCAAGGCCAGTGTGCCACAAAACCATGCAGGCCAAGGAGACACGGGGCAGTTGCCCTATGGAAACCTGCAGGACGAGAGAGGAAAGCAAGCTCTTAGATGCCAACAGGCAAGCTGCCCATTCCTTGATGCCAAGAATATTTGGGCTTTTTTGAAGAACTTTTCTATATTATCAGATTTTGCCCCAGGAGAACTCTAGTTTGGTGGGGAGAAACTGGGATCTGTTTGGGTATAGATGTTGAATATGAGTCTGGGCTGGCCCTCCTGGGGCAGCGCAGTATGGTAGGTAAAGATCCAGGCCTAGAGTCAGATAGAACTGGGTGGGGCTTCCTAGTCCGCCATTTAGCAGCTGTACGACAGGTTACAAATCCTCCGAGCTCTCAGCGTCCTTATCTGTGAAGTGGGGCAAGGCCACTGGTGGTGTGTGAAAACGCTGGCCTGGAGAATTACATAACACGATGTGTGTCTCAGGGACTGGCATTTGAAGGCGCCTGCCAAGGCGAGCTGCTGAGTGAGTTGCTCACAGTTGCATTCCTGGGATGAAACCATCCCTCTGATGCCTAACCGCAGGCTTTTCTCCAGCACCAAGGCGGGGGCCTCAGAGAGAACGGGAGTCCTGTAATGAGACCACAGTTCCACTGTCATGGCTGTAAATTCCTCCTTCCAGTTCACCTGGCCTTCTGCATGACCATTATGCCTGCAGTGCTACCATTTCTGTGTCCCTAATCAGAAAACCATTAGGTCATGAGCTGTCCTTGTAGCTCTGTGACCATGGTCTAAGCTGGCAGCCTCTTAGCTCTTTTGGGGCTTTGCATATGTTGCTGAACAGGAGATGAAGTCGTGTCTGAGTAACAGAAGTGCCACATGTGTTGCTGGGTCTACAGTGGGACTACTGGCACTTACCCCAGACGCATGGACGGACGCAACGCCACACCGCGCTCCCAGCACAGGCCTGCTCCTATTTCCTGAGTTTTTAACTGGTCTTTCCGGTCCAGTTTCTCCTCTAGCCAGCCATATACTGAAAGCTAAAGTAGGAACTGGAAGTTTCTGTATGTGTCCTGTCCTAACTGCCTCTACTTACTTTTTCCTCTTCATAAAAATAAAACTCATGAGCACCTTGTTATCAGCTGGCAGAAGAGGTGTCTGCACTCTCCATGCTTCATTGCGGTGCTCTGCTGTGGTTCTGCCTCTCTGAGGGGAATGCAGTGTGTGTGGGTGCCTTTCAGAGGATGCATCCTATTCCCTGTCAGGTCCCTAGCCAAGGAGAAAAGCTAAGTCTTTCTTGGTTCAGCCTTATAGTTTTCAACTCCATTGCATTATAAATAGAGCTGGACAGAGACATCACTGTGGGAGACAACCTCACGATTTATTGTCCCTTTAAACTATTTTACAAGTATTTGTTCTGCATTCATTTAGAGCAGAAGCTGCAAAGTGTGTGGGGGAAGGACCCCTTGGGTCTAGACTGGGCCTCTTCTCTGATTTTCCCTGTGGGTCAGCTCTGGCTCTAGGTCTGCATGCTTCCTGCAAGAAAACACATTCACTGGACTCGTCTCTGTCTGAGGGCAGTTGTGATTGGGGACCAACTGTGATTGCTTTATTAGTTCCTCTGGGTGTTTCACCTCCTACTCCCAGCAGCTTATCAAAGGTTTCTTTGCAGCTGTCTCACAGAGAAAGACTGTGGCACACAGCCTTTTTGTCATTTTGGTTCATTGCTAATTAAACGCCCCTCACAGACTGATGGCAGGGACAGCATGCTGGCTAGGTGTGCCTGTATTTGGTCCTGATACTAGACTGCTTGAAGTGGGACCATCCCTTCTCCACCTTGGTCTCTTCTGTGCCCCACACTTAGCTCCCACCCGCAGGTCCGTTCCCACTGGGGACAGGGACAGTGCTGTGCCAGTGCTGTGTTTATTAAGGCCTTGAACAGTGTGGCTGCTACTGTCTTCCTCCTTTTTCTCTGTGAAACTCTTCCAAGGGAGTCAGTTTGGGTAACAGGAAAAGGAACCCCACCTGTGCTTTGGGGTTTGCAGAACTGGCTGAGTTCTAGTTCTACGGTTTATTGGCCATTTTCTCCTTGAGTCTGGGTTCCCTCATCTCCATGTGGAGGGTAGTAAGAAATCTTATTCCTAGTGTTGTGAGGAGCAGATGCATCAACATCTGAAGGTGCTTTAACTGTGAAGGGCCATGTCATTTTTTAAACTATTGGGTGCAGAATTCAAGGAGCTGCCCCAAGGTAGCTGCATTAGTGCCCAAGCCACTGACTCTGGTTGGTTCTGTGCCCAGATATCTGGAAAGCCCATGGACATGCCCTTGCCAATCCCGTTGCCCTTCTTCCTTCTAGATAAGTATGTCTCCTCATTGGCTTCACTGGCCCTGGTCTTATCTCAAGCCAGAGTCAATTTTCTGAACAGCCTGCCTGCCCTTGTCAGTCCCATGCCAGTGTCCTTCAGTGGCTCCTTGTTGCCCTCAAAATAATGATGCAGGCATTCCAGTTGTGTGACTTTGGATAAGTTCTATGCCTCAGTTTCTTCGTTTGAAAAGTCTGCATGGTAATAGCACTCCTGGAGAGGAGATGCTCTTGTGAAGACGCCATGCAGTAATCATGAAAGAGCATTCAGCCTAGTATCTGACACATGCTGACATCTCAATAAGGGCTTCTGAGTAGGTGAGAGGATGAATGGTTGAGTGTGGTAAGAGCTGTTTTGACACCTACTACTTTTAGGAGCTGAAATTAGGAAAAAATGGGCTTTGGTTACTCCCTGTGTATCCTGCCCTATTTCTTATGGAGCTTGCTAAGTGAGGATGTCACCCATAAGATTCATTTTCTCCTCCATGAGGGAGGGAGCCAGCCTCCAGGAGAAGGGGAGGGAGACTCAGCTTGCCTTCTTCTCCTTTGGCTCTGCCTCTATGCAGCTTGTTCCGGAAGCGTGTCAGCAGTCCCGTGGGCCCTTCTTGTGGAAAGGACTCCCCTTTCTCCACTTGGGCTGCAAGTGGCTTTGCTATGATGGCCCAGGCTCACCCAAGGCCACGTGTCAGAGTGAACATCCTCCAGAAAAGAGTTGATCTGTTGTCTGAAAAATTTCCTTGTGTGGACCCTGAAAGGAATGTGTACATTCTGGACTTCAAAAGAGGAACACACGCTTTGGTTGGTAGAGGTTACTCTTCTGAGGAGCACTAAGCCCTGCGTTCGTTGTCTCTTCATCTTCCTAGTAGCCCTGTGGGCTGGAGAGAAATATCTGTAGCCCATACATTTTTCTACTGGAGTAGTAGAGACGTACTCATGGCTTCCTCAAGTTTATGCCGCCAGTGATAGACTCAAAAAGGGCAAACTATCTTCAGATTCTCAAGTTACTGCCTTTTCTGAGACAGGCAACTCTGGGGGCTACAAGGAGGAGACTCTGAGGCTCAGTCTACCTTTCCTTCTGCATGCTGGACCTGTATTATGTGGAGGAGGAGGACATTGTCTTCATGTCACTGCTGGGTTGATCTTCTGTAGGGAGACCTGCAGGTGTTTCCTCCACTTGGCTTGATCTGTGAGCGTTGTCCAGAACAGCTTTCCACAAGATGGCCAGGAAGATGGGAGGCACCTGGTGATACACCCAGAGCTCCATGGAAAACTTGCATGCAGTCAGGAGGCCAAGGAGACAGCAGCAGATCGCCCAGTCTGCTGCTGTTGTCCTCAGTCCAGCCCTGAACCTCAGAAGCATGATTCAAAGGACAGGGCCTCCTCTGCTCTCCTCAGTGATATTATACTTTTAAATGGACTTTTACAGGAAATGAAGCCTTCAGTGTGTGCTACCAAAGAGAGACTTTTTTGTTTTGTTTTTCTTTTTCCAGAGGATGTTTTGAAAGTTGCTATTAAACTTGTGGTTGAAAGATAATGAACTTAAGTATCACTTGTGGTATCTGCAGCCAAATATACCACCACTCAAATATAAATATTTGTTCTTTTGCAGTCAGTATCTGCAGAATAGTAAGCGAAAGAGTCGGCCAGTGAGTGTAAAAACATTTGAAGATATCCCTTTGGAAGAACCAGAAGTCAAAGTAATCCTAGATGTAAGTACATCTTTTAAAAATAGTCTTAGAAATAATACCAAGGATGAAATACTAGCTAGATAAATATTAGCCTAAGCATTAGAGTCTTGGGGCCTCATTATAAGGCTGTCCTTGAGGGTATGGGCTGTGGGGTCATTATGGAGCTGGAGCTTTGGTTTTTCCCATTAAAAAGAAGCCCTTATCCAAGGCTTAGGATGGTCCAGCTTTGCTCCTTGTTTCTCTACCTTTAGGCATATGGTCACACTACAGAGGGGGATGGAGAGAGGGACCCTCAGCTTCCTGGTACAATCCTTTACTCTGGGGCCTGGGTTTACTCCCAGGAAGCAGTCACTTCCTTTGGTAGCTTGCAGTTTTCAGCTATGACCCTTTTATGTTCCTCAGTGGGAAGGTGGAGTGCATTGTGTGACAGATGGGTAAGAAATCAGTTCCATTAAATAGTTGTTCAGTGTCTGCACTTGGTCAACTGTGCCACCCCCTTGTATCTTCCAAAGGACAACCAGACGGACAGTGGTATGGTTCTTGCATCAGAGGAGCTGAAAACTTTGGAAGACAGAACCAAATTAGCTCCATTTAGGTAAGACTTAGATAAATTATCAAAACAGTCTTCAGTAGGAATTTTTAGAAGCAACTTGATACTTTCACTGCAGGTGCAGCTTCCCCTTCTGGTATCTTTGATAGCTGTGAAATTAGCATCCTAAATTAGCAATCTAACAAAGAACTGAAACAAATCAAACAATGAAATTAAGTGACAAATCTAAAAAAGTTCTGAAATAAATGAGAGGATTTGGTTAATTTTGATGACCAAATGTATCAATGTGAGAATGTTTCTGAGCATCCTTCCTAGGTGAGTTGATTGTCCAGCACTGACCAAACAACCAAGAGGTCATCAGATATGGTCCCTAAAACTGTTGATAAGATTACAATCTTTGTGGACTCTGAAGGATGCTCACATTGGTAATTAAAGTTGTGCATCTGTGTATAAGAAGTGTGGTATGTAAATAGGTAAGGATCAACTTAGTTAAAAGACTGAAATGTCACTGCCTGAATTGTGAAGTATTTAATCATAGGAAAGTATTACGTTTGTTTTTGAGTTTACTCTTCCTCATGTGGCTTAGTAGGAATTTATTGTAGCTTTCAACAGGTATACCCACTTTCAACATAACAAAATTAATATAAAAATCTACCTTTATAAAAATAATAGGAAGAAAATAGCTATTTCTTTTCTGTGAGATTCACTCTAGGTAAGAACAGAAAAGATTTTTGATGTTTGTGTAATGTTAACTGCTATATAAAATGAGAATACATACGGGCTTTTGAGTGATGCTTGCATAATAAAAATAACAGTAAACGTACCATTGTGTTATTTTATTGCTTTGTTTAAGGCCCAATAGGAGAGCTAATCATGTTTCATCCATTGATTCAAAACATTTATTTAGCAACTACTGTGTGCCAGGCACCATGCCACTGCTTAAGACACAGACTAATTTCAGGGGCTGAGATTGAAAGAAAAATTGTATTTCTAGTTCTTTGAACTAAGTTTTAAACCATATGTGAACACAGATTTAATAAAATCCATTTTTTGTGGTTTTTAACATGAATAATTCGGTAAAATATCTGTGAAGGAGAAAAGTCACATTGGAATGACCTGAGAAAGTGTAAATCCTTAAGTGTTAGACCAACATCCCTGCATTGCTGATTGTGGTGGGATTCCTATGCCACCGAAAGCTGCTTGCTGCTGCTGCTGCTGCATGACCGGGTCCTCTGCATCCAGGGAATGTAGTTGTGCTGAATAAAGAGCAGTTTTTGACGTGTCTGGCTTGACTGCACACATGCTTCAAGTTAGTCATGTTTAAAGTTGCTCAAGAGCTTAACACCTCACACTGATGGTACCCCCCTAATTACACAGTGTGGCAAGCACACTGAGCTCTCAGAATACCCTAACTTCCTTGAATATTTTGGAAGGGCCTGTTGGTGCCTATTGCAGTATACAAGCCTGTTAGTCTGCAAGGCCATAAAAATGTTGCATGGGTCAAGCCTTTGCGTCACTCGGCAGAGCTGACTTTCATCTCATCCCGGGCTTGAAAGACTTGGACCTGAGTAGAGGACTTACCTGCAACTACTAGTTTGTGCTGGTACCTGAAAATAGACATTGTCTATGTAACCTCCTGTGCTGATTAGCAGCCGGGCGAGACCGGGCTGTGTCTCCAGGGAGGGTACAGAGTGCTCGGAGCTGAGAATGGCTTCAGGTGAAAAGCCAAACAACCGTCCTTCTCTTTCAACTCACTGGTTTGCTGTTTCTTTCCTAGCGGAATGATGCCCAGCAAAAGCAGGGAGTCTGTGGCTTCTGAAGGCTCCAACCAGACCAGCGGCTACCAGTCTGGGTATCACTCGGATGACACAGACACCACTGTGTACTCTGGCGAGGAGGCAGAACTTTTAAAGCTGGTGGAGGCTGCACAGCAGCCTGACTCTGGGACTGCACGGAGCTCCCCTCCTGTGTAAAAGGAGGCACCTGCGTACCCCACTCCTGGAAATCACGTGGGAGGTGCTGCTCCGATTTTCAAGTGTGGTTCTTTCCACCACCAGGAAGTAGCCACATTTGATTTTCATTTCAGAAAAAGGACCTCAGACTCCAGGGAGCCAGTCCTCCAGGCATTTCCGGAGAAGATGCTTGTGACCCAAGAATGTGTTTGTGTCTTCTCCCAGTGTTGACCTTACCCTTTTTTCATTCATTCAGAAAACCTGTAGAATGCGCCCTCCTGTGGGTCCCACCATGGGTTAGAACATGTTCAGGAAATGGCTCCTTTCCCAAAGAGCCGGCCGCACCTGGGAGTGGACACCAGTGTAAGACATGAAGGCAATGTGAGTGCTCGAGGTGTGGCAGATGGGAGAAATTATAAGGCTGAGTTCACCTAAGAGGCTGTGGTGAGGACGTGGCGGTGGGCCAAGTCCTTAGTGTGGGATCTGGACTGACACAAAGGGAAGTGCAAGCTTGCTTGGAGAGGGCACTGGAGCCTGCAGATGCATTGTGCTGTGGGCTCCGGGGAGGTGGGCCTGTGCCCTGTTAGGAAATGTAAAGGCTGCAGATGCCGTTTCTGGTTTTAGAAGGTTGCGTGCTCTTTGCACTGGGCTTAAGTCAAGTTCCTCGGGCTGTTTCCGACTCCTGATGAGAGTTCCTTCCGGACCCTTCCGTGTCTCCTGGCTGAGCCCCAGGAAGGAAATGAGGCAGCTCTGGCTCCTAGTCCCCCAGCCTGACCCTTTACTCAGAACCCCGCGAAGAAAGGACATTCAGCCCTAGGCTCACTGTTGTGTTGCAGAGTTCTGATGGGCCACATCAGCTTCCAGTGCTCCCAGTGCAGACCCCATGCTGTCCTGGTGGGATGTGCCTGAGACTGAAGGCAGCAGTGCAGTGCCACACCGTGGGGGCACAGCTTCAGGGAGGACTGTACCTTTCTGTTCTCCCCTTGCTGCCAGCCCACTCTCTCTCAGCCCGGGTCAGCTTTGCAGTTATTTGGCCTCTGCGCTCCAGAAAATGTGATTTGGTCTGTTGACACTCTGATTATTAGCCAGGTGTCCAAACTACCTTATAGCCAAAGTAATAACAATGTCTATTGTATTATTTAGACTTTTAACATATAAAGCTATTTCTACTGGTTAGTGCCCTGGTTCTTTTCTTTTTTCAAAAAAGAAAATGTATTTTTCAATTGGTACCATAGTGTGAGATGCTGGGAACAATGACTATAAAACATGCTATGGCACATATATTTATAGTCTGTTATGTAGAACAAATGTAATATATTAAAACCTTTTATTATGTATAATGAACTTTGTACTATTCACATTTTGTATCAGTATTATGTAGCATAACAAAGATTGTAATGCTTTCAACAGCTGATGTCATTTTATTAAAAAAAATTGAAAAACTTGAAAGAATTTTTGTACAAGGCTATATTACTATATCAGTTCACTCATTACTAAAACGGAGGAGGAGTCAGACAGCATTATGGTTGATCTTCATTTTTACTTGTGCCCTTATTTCTTCTTCTAAAGAATGTTTTCACAAAATGCTTTATATACTTTATAAACCAATAAATGTATTCAGAGTAAACAATATAATGGTATAATATTATCACAACTTCTTATTACAACTATGTGGTTATTTCTGCCTCCCTGTGTTCATCACACACATAATTCATACAGAAGCACACTCTTGTGCTATGCCGAGCTCTTCTGAGCTAGTGAACATGTGGACTCAGAGACCCATGCTTCTGTGGCCCTCCAGTGAACCTCATGCATGGTAGAGCAGCCCACCCAGGTGTGAGGTCCTTTGACAAGTGCCCAGAGCCACGCCGGCCCAGGGAGGCAGGGGGCAGATGTATGGTCTCTAACGACATCTTACTCTATGTAGTCTTAAGAGTCACAACAGCAGATCCATCGTTGCCATTTTGAATGATTGCTTTTGCCTGAAATCAGTGAACACAATTATATAACAAGTCATTGGCACCAAGAAGTGACCCTACCTTTTGTGGGGTTTTAAAACATAAGATTTGAAATGCTTATCTCGCCCAACATACCTATCTTACTTTTCAAAATGATACCTAGGTTTCTTATCACAAGGAAGTTTTTCCTATTTCTAAAGTCACTCTCACACTATCTTCTTTTACTACATTTAAATCTGTTCGGGATTTACTTTCGTGTAGGGAGTGAGACAGGAGTCTTGATTTTTTTTTTCCAGGCAGATTGTTAATCGTGGCAGCACCATTTATGAAATACACCTCTTTTCCCTGTATGTAGAGAGATCTCTATTTTGCATCATTTTTCAATCCTGTCATTTCACAGAGACATTCTGCACAACTTGACCAGGGAAAAGAAAATGCATGTGGTTCCTGGGGGCAGCGTTTAACAGAGAGGGCAACTGGCTAGGGTTAGCAGATCAGGGTCTCTGTCCAAACTCTATTAAACCAAGTGTCAGGCTGTCTGAGGGACGCTGCTCAGCCCTTCCTATTACTGGAGGCTTTTCTGGTAAATGACTGAACGAAGAGTCTAGTTTACTCAAGGTGAAAAACACTTTATAGAAAAACACATGATTTTCTTCACTTTAGGAAAAAGAAAAGATTTTGCTTCTCCTAAGTGGCTCCTGGCATTGTTTCCAGTGCAAGGAATTTGGGTTCAACCAAAACTTCACATTTTATTAAGAAGCACTTTCTGCACCCTGGGCAGGATGATTGGGTGGGGTTTGACCTTTTCCTGCCTTTTTCTGTCTTCACCTCCTTTTAGCTCTTTTTCCTCTCCTCACTTGCCCTGCATGGAAGAAAACTCTGACTTTTTAAAGTGCTTCCTGCCTGGTCTTATTTTCAAAGCTTAAATTGGAGGCATTTGGTATGTTTTAGGGGAGCCCACACTCTCCCCTGGCCTCCTGCCTGCTCTCCTTTATTCCCTTCTTTCTTTCCAAGCCCTGGGTCTCCTCACCTCCCTCTACTTTTTTTTCTTTCTTTTGCAGTACTGGGAGTCAAACTCAGGATCTTGCGCTTGCCAGGCAGGCACTTACGCCACTGAGCTGTATCCCTGGTCCTCACCTTCCTCTCTTAACTCCCTCTTTTCTCTGTCCTACTCCCAGCAGACTTGGTCTTCTGCAGCAAACGAGAAAGTTGTGGGGAGGTTCAAGTTCATTGCCCCAGACTAAGTTTTCCTATCAAAGCATGTTTCTCTGTCCTCTTCAATGAAAGTAAAGTAGGAAAGTAAAAGCCGCAAGCCCGCAACTGTGTAGTTGTTAACGCAGTTTTCCTGTCTCCCCTAAGCAGGTTCCTTTCCACCTCAGACTCAGATTTTGTCACCTCAGCGATGAGATGTAAATAAAGCTAAGAAACTTAACATTTTCCCACGTCTGCATGTCTAAAAAAAAGCCCTAGGGTCAGTGGGCATGTCCTCAATTCTTGGGTAGACAGGCACAGCTCAGTAACTCAGTTGTATAAAATTGCATTTTTAAATGAATCTTTTCCATTTCAAGGGTGTAGACCTAAGTAAAACTCTGACTACCATTTTTTGCAAGCAGTTTTACGTCTAATTCTTGGGGAGCTGTGGAATATTCCTAGGTGATAAAGAAGTGAGAATGATAAAATTGTTTATTCCCTTTTGTTTGGAATAGAGAGAAGTAATGGAATCTGGGATGAGCAACCCAGAAAGAACATGGGCAACCACTGGCCTGGAATTCTGGAACTAAAGTAGTAGAACATACCAGTCCCAGGAATAGGGGTTTAGAGATATGGGCTCTGAGCTGGGAAGAAGTGTTCCAGTGGAGGCTACGGATAAGACTAGGACTGCAGTACACTGTGGTTGACATCAGGTGAAAGTTAGATGTCAAATCGTTCCTTAGATTCTTTCTTACTTGATTTTTTTGTAATTCTTTGATGCTTACATAACAACATCAAATGTAGTGGTTTCACTGGGTTTTTTCTAGTTTAAAAATAAAAGAATGAGAAAATATGTGGTTTGACCATCTTTACTTGAGCTTCACCTGCTATTTACACCAAGTACTTTAGGACATATGATAAATATACCTGCCCTAAACTGGCAACAGGTCACTTTCATATTGCACTTGTTTGAAACTCAATTTTTATATACATGGCAATAGAAAAAGGGCAGGGGTTTAGAAAACTGATTTTTTTGCTCTGTCTTTTCCCTTCAGAAAATAACATTTAGGCAAATTATTTCAGTCTGCTTTCTATTACTATAACTAAATGCCACAGACTGAATAACTTATAGAGAGGTTTATTTAGCTCTTGACTTGGGGCTGCTTAAATTTCTGGCTCATGAAATTTGGGGGAAGATACCATAGCAGGGGAATTAATATATGCTAAGTTCTTCAGTTAAAGAAATCTTTCAGTGTCTGACTCTGGGTCTGTGTATGGCTCATAGCGTACAGGACTGGGACTGACTCATTAATGGGATCAGAGTGCTATGTATAGGGGATATTTTTAAGCTAAAAATGACTTACCCTGACTATGGGGATTGAGAATATGCCACATTCCATTCATTGACACAGAGAGACTATAACTGGGAATGAGAACTTGGATATAAGGTGGTGAATTTAGGCTGCCAGGGGAGCAGAAAGATACCACTGCTCCCTCCCCACGTTAACAAGAGAACTGACAATCCCTCCCCACGTTAACAAGAGAACTGACAAACAGAATCCTGCAGTGCATATTGGGAAAAAGCAAGGCCTCCCATAGTACTCAAGTGCTGAAGATCCAGCTCTTATTACTAAGCTTTAAATAAGTAACCTTTGTTTGTTTTTATTTGACTATGTTTATAAAATGCTCACCATGTGCCAAATGGTCATCTTGAAGTTTATTGACATTGGCTCAGTTAAGTAACAGAAAGCCTAGAGCGAGAGGTGAGCAGCACCGTGGGTAAGTCACGGCACATAGGAGGACCCTTGCTAATGGTTTCTGCAAGTGCCAGGCTCTGGCTGGCGTATTTAAGACTGAGAGTTACCAACAGAAGCACAGAGAGGCGGACTTGACTCTTACTCCAGAACTCTCTGTATCTCTTTATGGTCTCACTACAAGGAACCAAGCATAGTTTCCTCACTGACTCAGCCAATCTTTATTCAGTCATTCTTACCTGAGTTCTGGAACTGCGCTAGGTCTGTAACACATAGATGTTGCCCTGGGAACACCTACTTTAATCTTAGAGATGGGAAACATGAGAACAGTTAGGTAAGAACCTTATTGAAGGCTGAGAATATTAAGCTTATCTTTATCTGGTTCACTTTATGCTGCAAAATTTGTATCTCATTTGTGAAGCAAAATGAGATCCTGGTTGCGCTCAGGAAGAATTTGGCGCAGGCAGGCCTGAAGGGCAGGGGGAAAGGGGCTTGTGATGCTGTGGTAAGTAAGGCTGTATTGTCCTTCACACTACTGCTCTTCATTTTAAACTTTTGCAGTAGGTGAAAATCCAGAGCACAGAAAGAGGAAATTCTATTATTGTCAACAGTTTTACCAGAAATTCTTCAATAAAAAGTGTTTCATAGAATGATTTCCCCTTGGGCATTTCCAAGTATTGTCAGGTAACACACAGGACTTCCTAAATTTATCTATTTCACAAAATAAAGTGTACTTCTGTGTAAATTATCTTGAGAATCTTTTAAGAAACCTGTACTTGAAGTTAATAGGAATTTCTTTTCCTTTACTCCAATCCTAGTGGGTAGACCATGAAATGTCACTGTGTGTTTCCCCTGCCTTGTCCTGTCTAATGTGACTGGAAAGTCACCTTGAGGATCTGTCTTGAAGGGGGAAAAGCATCCTCCTTCTGTCACCTATTTTATTAGAGAATTTCAGAGCTCTGCCCAGCTGAGGTTCCTGTAGCCTTTAGGGCTGGAGAAGAGCTCAGGGCTCTGTGATGGAGGAGGGGGAAAAGAGGCTGTCATGCTGCAATCCTTTCACAAGGCCCATCTAACAGAACTCAGTAATGAGTGCTTACTCAAGGGGCCAGGGTTATAGCTGAGCGGCACAGCACGTGCCTGGCAAGCTTGAGGTCCTGCGTTTGAGTTCCAGTACAAAAAAAGAGTTCTTACTCGAAAAAAGCTCCACTGAATATTTGTTTTGCTAGATATATAGTGTTAGGGCAAGTTTAATTATGGTGTAATAGAATTTTTAGATAAGTGTGTATTATGGGTTTAACTTTCATTGTGTTTCTTTACTTCATCGTGATGTACATTTACATCTCCTGAGTAGCTCTGTGATGACTCAGGAGAAGCACAAAGGGCGGAGAACTAACACTGACGATCTGCCATCGGCCAGGCATTTAATCTCGCATGTCTTTATCTCATTAGATCCCTGTAATGGGCCCCTGTGTTAGGTGTCATCACTCTGTTAAAGTAAAAATTGGTGGTTAAGAGGTTTGTGTTTTGTTTTACTTTGTTTTGTTTGGGGTACGTTTGCAGTACGTACTGATTACATTCATCCGGGGAACTGGTTCTCATACACGTTTCTTAATTTTTTTTAACCCGTGCTACTCCCGTCCCCCCGCCCTGCATCCCTTGGATCCCTTCTCATTCGTCCGGCAGCTGGTGCTCACCAGAGAGACTGAATATAAGATATATACGTGGATTCACAGGGTAGACTTACAGCGGCCGCCTGCCGGCGCAGGTGTGGAAGGGTGCCAAAGGGCTGTCTGCGCGCTGAGACCCGAAAGATCCAGTCCAAAGTGGAAGGCCTGGAGCCGCTGCAGCGTCCTGTGTGCATCCGTATCAGGAAGTGATGGGCGCTACAAGGCTGCGCTGCAAACCAGGAGACGACGTCCCAGGTGAAGGTGCAGACTGGATCTCCTCCCAGGAAACGGGACAGTGACTTCCTTCTCTCTTCCTTTTCTATTCCAAACACAGGGTACAGGCCTACTGCTTAGTGCTGCGCACACCAGCCAATCTCTGGTCTCTTCAGTGAGTCCAATCAGTGAACCCAGAAGTATGCAAAGCCCATCAGTTGAGTGTTTCTCATTCACATTGACACAGCAGTTAAATGTCACCATATTTATACAGTATATGTCTTTCTTTCCTTATAGGCTGCTTTCAAGATTTAGCTACTATGAATTGTGCTGCTATCAACATATGTGTGCAGGTACCAGTGTAATACGACATCTTTAATGCTTGGGAAGATACTTAGAAGGGGAATAAGTCTGGGTCCAGTGGAATTTCCACTTTTAGTCTTTTGAGGAAACTCCATACTGATTTCCATAGTGCTTGTAGCGGTTTACACTCCCACTAACAATGAAAAAGGGCTCCTTTTTCCCAAATTATCTCTAGCATTTGTTATTATTTGAGTTCTTGGCAATAGCTTTGCTCTCTGGAGTGAGATGAAATCTCAGTGTACTTTTTTTGTTGTTTTTTTTTTTGTCTTTTTGAGACAGGATCTCACTATGTAGTTCAGACTGGCCTTAAGCTTGCTTTGTAGCCCAGGCTGGTCTCGAACTTGCAGTGATCCTCCTGCCTCAGCCTCCTGAGTGCTAGGATTACAGGCGTGCACCATCATGCCCGGCTTCACAGTGTACTTGTAATTTGCATTTCTCCAATGGGCAGTGATATTGAATATTTTTTCATGTATATATTGGCCATTTGTACTTCTTCATCTGAGAAGTGCTGTTATCTAGTCATTTCAGATGCTCACTTTATGACTGGGTCTTTAAATTTGGGGGTTCTTTTTCCAGTTCTTTATGTGTTCTAGTTATTAGTCCTTTAAGGAGTAGCTGGCAAAATTTTTTTCCCATTCTGTAAGTTGTCTCTTCACTTCGTTGGTGGCTTCCTTTGTGGTGCAGAAGCTTTTTACCTTGAAGTGATCCTATTTGTTGGTTTTTGGTGTTATTTCTTATGCAACTGGGGTTCTATCCTGAAAATCTTTACCTACGCCAGTACCTTCAAAAGTGTTACCTGTTCTGTCTTCCAGCAGATTAAGTGTTTCTGTTTTAATATTTAGACTTTTGATCCATTTTGATTTTAGTTTAGTGCAGGGGGAGAGACATGGTCTAGGTTCAGTCTCTGGCATGTGGACGGGCAGCTCTCCCAGCACCCTCTGTTGAAGAGGCTGTCTGTCCTTCAGTGAAAGTGTTTAGTCCCTTTGTCAAAGATAAGGTGGCTGAATGTTCCTGGAGATGTTTCTGCACCCTCTGTTCTATTTCACTGATTCACAACTCTGGTTTTGTTTTGTGTTGGTGTTTGTTTGTTTTTTGTTGTTTGCAAATACTCATGCTGTTTTTGTCTCTGTAGCTTTGTAGTAAATCATGAAGTCCGGGATTGTGATGCCTCCTGGCTTTCCTTCCTTGACAGCAGTTGAGGTTCGAAGCCTCAGTATGCAAGATCATGCCAGGATTTCAGTGTACTGAAGATCGTGGAGACAAATTCTTATTTGAGAAAAGAAACGGGGTGGGAACTTGTCCTGTGATGGAAGGCAGTGAACTGACTCACCATCTAATAAAGCAGCCACCCACATGAAGGAGCATGTTAGGGTGACCTAGTACCACCAAGTGTCTTAGTCCGTATGTGTTCATTTCAACATCCTCACTGTTTTGGCGGTTTTATCTATGAGATAAATCCACACGGCAGTAATGGAACATAAAAAGGCCAGTGTCACAATAAGCATCTAATTTCCAAAAGAAAGAGGGTGTGTTATTTGCTGTGTGGACCTGGACAAGTCACCCTGTTTGAACTTTGGATCCCTTGTTTCTCACCTGTATGAGGATGAGGTGAGGTGAGTGCCAGCCAGGTAACACGTGACCTGGTGGGGGAGGTATTTAGTGAAGACTCGCTATGAGCATATTTTTATGATGCTGCTGCTGATAGTGAATTAGGTACATTCGTGTCTTGCTGAAGAACAATTCTCAAGGATTGTTAGTTAATTTACCATCCGCAGACTGGGCCGGAGTCTCCAAAGGAGTGACTGCTCTACTGGGTCTACCTGGTTTACAGACTTGCACAAAGACTCTCAGAGCATGAAAACAAGCAGGTAGAAAACACACACTTCAGAAAGCTATAGAGTGTTGGAGTCAAGATACAGACTGAGGGAGGGGGATGTAGCTCAGTGGCACAACCACCTGCCTGGTAAGCACAAGGTCCTGAGTTCAATTCCTGGCACCAAAACAAAACAAAACAAAACTTAGACAAGTTGTAGACTGAGCTCACTGGTCAGGATTCAACAGCGAAATCAGAAAAGTTAATATGATTTTTCTGCATAAATTTTGGGTGAGATACTGTGTCTTAGGAACAGTTTTAAATTGATTAGCAACAGTTTGTCAAATACTAATTAATCTGTGATCACTTACTAAAAATCAGTTTGTCAAGCGGTGCATTTACCTAACTCATTGAATTAAACTTATTGATAAACTAAAGTCCTAAAGATTTATTAAGTTCTGTCAGGTATGGCAGCACATACCTGTGGTCCCAGCACTCGGGAGGCTGAGGCAGGAGGATCATTGTGAGTTCAAGACCAGCCTGGGCTACAAAGTGAGCTCAAGACCAGCCTGAACTGCATAGCGAGACCCTGTCTCAAAAAGACAAAAAAAAAAAAAAAAAAAAAGAATCATTAAGCTCATACTAATTTGTATTGAAGATTTCTGTGAAGTTTTATTGGGCTGGTTTTTTACTGTCTTCATAACACAGTTTTATAAAAGTTTCGATTTTTTGGAAGTCAAGGGACATGTGCTTAATTGTCCAATGAATATAATCATTTTCAGTGATGTATTGAAATTTATCAGCTCGGTGTAATATTATAAAAGTATTTTCCGCTAATATAAAAATTCTGTGGAAGAATCCAAATGTACCAAAATGAATGCTGGTTTTCCCCTTACCAGTTACTAGAAATGCAAAGTTAAGGGTTATAGTGAAAAGTTGGGAAAATGACATCCAGAAAGAGTGGGAAGAACTCAAATATAGCTGGAGCAGTCCCATATTTTGCCTGCTTTGTTCATTGCTTTATTCTCAGCACCTAGAACAGTGCCTGACAGTAGTGAACAGTAAATATCTACGGATACAATGCTAAAACCAGTCATTTGGGGAACAGATTCTTAGCTGCTTGGTTCTCAGCGAGTTGACTTTTGTCATTTTAACCTGCCATCTTTAGCATCAGCAAGCAAAAACCTTCAGAGGCTTTTGTTTGTGTTTTCAGGGCACGGTGGGTTTTCTAAAGGGAGGCTTGGTTTTTAATTTGTGTAACTAGACAAGGCAGGGAGTTAGTTGTTCTACCATCACTGAAATGGTCAGACACAGCTGGACTTTGACAGTCAATGGATGTACTATGTTGAAGAGGTAGAAACTAGAGAAAGCTGGGCACTTGGTCTTATGTGGCTAGATTGGAGAAGAGTAAGAGATATGCAGGGACTCTCAATATCAGAGAGGTTTCCGTAGGAAGTGCTCTGGCTTTCAGTTGTCTTGTGAAAAGGCAAAGCCAGCTCAGTGAATAGAAACCATGAGAGAGAGGGGGTCCTGTCATCACATACCTTTGTTTTTGCTCCTCCTAGAACCTCTGCTCCCTGGGGTAAGTGGTGGCTGTCTGTAAGGCTGTTGGAGAGGAGAGAAGAAATCAGAGTGGCAGTTAGACCAGGAGGCCTCCTGATTCCCTTAGAGTTCTTCAGCAATAGAGACCCATGTTTGGATCCTGGCTCCACCATTTATGAGTGGTGTGATCATCAAGTTACTTAACTTCTCTTAGTTCAAGCATCTTCACTCATAAAGTAAAGATGACAGTGCATATCTTATAAAATTGTTGCAAGGGTTGGGTGTAGCAATAAATGCAAAGTGTATAGTACAGTGCCTGGTACATTGTAAACACTCAATAAACACTTTATCTGTTATGAATCAATGACAAAGAATATCTCCTCTTTACTTCTCATTTTTCAAGAACTAATAACTAAAGATTTAGTCTCTGATGTGAAGTATGTGCTTCTGAGAGCTCATCAAGTTCTTCTGAAGGCAGGAAAGTTACTTTTTGTTTTCAAAACAGCTGATGATGCACAACGTATAGGCAATCCTTCAGTCTTTGTCCTGGACTCCAGACTTCAGCTTTGTTCAGGAATCAGGCAGAATGGAGACAGGAAGAGGAGCTGAGACACAGTGGTCATGGAGCCAGAGTCCCGGCTGAGCTAGGCAGGGAAGTGGGCTGGTGAGTCACAGGCGGGGAGGCCGCTGGGCTCTTCGTATGGGAGACGTTTCCTGCTCTCTGCACCCTCCACACCCACCTCCAAGTGTTTCTTAAGATGTGGTCTTTCAGGGAATTGTTATAACCCAAGGGAAGGAGCACTTTCAGCCTCTGCCAAGGCTGGGAAACTCCCAGCTCTTGAGAAAACGATGTGTAAAGCAAGCTGGCTCCCCCACTGGGAAATGCCATCCCATCGTGGAGAGGAGTGCGATGACATTGACTTTGTGTTCTCCAGTGTGGGGCAGGCTGACTTAGCTTGTGGGTTAAAAAGCAAAGATGTAGTCTCGGAACACCAGGGCTACCCTTAGAATTGTTCTTCCACAGCATTCCTGGAAAGGCAAACATCTGACTTTGCCTTTGGCTAAAGGTAACTCACAGTCCCCTAAGGATTGCACACCCCAGCTCCAGACTCTATGAAAGTTGGCAGAGAAAGTCCTGGCTACCTGGGAGAGAAGCTAGTGTGCCATCATCTTGGTCCAGATCTTCTACCTTTGACAGGTTTATGGAGGATGGAAGGCAGGGACGAATCCGCCTCCCTTGGCTGTGACCTCCTTTCCCCTACTTTAGGTTGGGAGCCTGCTCAGGCCCCTCCTCTGGCCTGGAGACTGATTAGGCCCCAGGAGGCTTTCCTGAGGTCATTTAGAAGCTGCACAGGCCCTGAAACATATGGTGCTGATAAGCATCTCACTCTCCAAGATAAGAAGCTGTTTCAAGGAATCTGAGGAAGCCCGGGTTTGTTTCCATAAAGCTGGACAATGTAAAGTGTAATCGCTACACAGATGTAATTAGCTGTTAAGCATATTAAGTCCATGAGGAAGGGGCGCTCTCTTGGCTCATAAATTATGTGAGCCCACCCCAGAGGAGTCCAGCAGAGGGTAGGTACCTTTTCCTGCTAGATTGTTAGAATGGCACCTGATGATGGAGTAGGAGGCAAAGTTTACAGTAGTTTCAGCAACTACTGGACTCTAAGGAAGCAGGACTTGGGGGAGCCACAGCCATAAAAGACCTCTGGTCTCTTATTTCCATAGTAAGGCAGGCTTTGAAGAAGCCATATTAAGACTCAGTGCCACAGCCAGCTTGCTTTCTGCTTTCTGCCACCTTCAGGGCCTGCCACTGATGGAAGGGCCATGGGAGCTGGTGAAGGCTGCTCCCAGCACCCAGAGGGGGACGGGCAAAGCTACAGACGTGCGGTCTGTCAGAAAGACCCAAACTCTGAGTCCCACTTCGGGCCAAGTATCTATGGAATGGCCTCACCTTATGTGCTATGGGCACTTACCATTAGCACTGCTTTAACATAAATGAAAACAAGAGCAGTAGTAATTGGTAATTAAGAGCCGACTCTGTCAGGCAGGGTACATCTGTCCTCTGATGTGTCTCTTGCAACAACTCTATGAGGTCAGTGCTAATATTCTTGCCAACTTGCAGATGAAAAAACTGAGTTTTAGATAGGTTAATTTATTCACCCAAACTTATGTTAGTTAGTAGTAGATCCAGTTTTAGACCCCCAAACCCGATTCTAAAGCCCATGTTCTTAACAAATACTTCAGGGCACATTAGTAGCATCTTGCAAGAAGTCTTATGGAGCATTCTCTCAGTCACACAGACTCCAGTTGGTAGCAAAACCAACCAAGAATAAATTGGAGCACTGTGCTGGCAGAGCCTTCAACAATGTACTCTTCAACCTGTCTTCTCTTTGCCTGGTCTAGGAGAGTCTCTTGCAGTTCACTGGGGCTTTTCCTACACAGGTAATGCTACGTTACTGAACTTTTGATTTCTTCAGTTTTACAAGGATGGGTTTTTCTTTAAAGCAAATAATCAACAACTGGGATGGGATAATAGAGAGATTTTTGCAAATTAAAATTTGGGATTATTTAATTAAACCTTGAGAAGAGCTCTTTCCTTGGAACTAGTGAGGTAGCACTACAGCAGAAACACACCCTGGGAGCTCGCATGGTTCAGCAGCATGAGATGCTTTGGGTGTAGGGCAGTCATACACCTTTCTGAGGTGATGTTTTCTTCCCTTCTGGTCTCCTGTAGGCATTTTCCAATCAGAAGTATGAAACACTGAAAATGTCCACTCTGCAATCCGTGTTGTTTTCACCACAGAAACAAATTGTGACCCCACAGCTTTCTTTGGAATGCTGGCTGGATCTTCCATCCACTGACCTGTGATGAAAATTTTCTAGAAACTAAATCACTATAAGTGGCAACTTTAATGATTTCTCTAAATGCCAAGCAATTCTTTCAGAGGCACTTAAATAAAAAAAAGGAGGCTACCATTGGCTTTTGCAACTGGTTGGTGCTCTCAGTCCAGAAAAATTAGGCCCTGTATTGTAAAGTACTGAGTCTGCTGAAGGACCAGTATGACTTTCTTGGACGTTCAGCACACCAATGATGGAGACAGCAGTAGCTGTAGGATGACAGGAAAGTTCATGGCTTTGAGGCCAGTAAGGATCAGGTAGGACTGGGCAGGGAGTGCCCAAGTCAGTCAGGATATGCTGGCAGGAAAACGCAGCTCACTCCGTATCTTATCAATTGCCTTTCTGTGTGATTTAACACAGCCCAGCATTAAATTTTTAAAAAGTATGTGCAGGAGTGGTGCAGGGCAGCCATCTATGGAAATCTAAATGCCATGGCACTCACTTCTGGAGCCTTCTGGAGATAATGTCCTAGGAGGAGCTGCATGGGACACTGAAGGGTAGCTTTGCCTGAAGCACAACAACGATCACAAAGGGAGCTTTACATTTTCTGATACAGCCCTCCCCCTCAACCTACTGGCAAAGATGAACATTACATTTGAGTTAAGCACGAAAAGCAGCAGGGAGCATTGAGAAAACCCACTGCAATTATTAACTTGCTTGCTGTTTATCGGCATGAAAACTATCAGTAGCATGGTGGGCCTGACCGGGTTCCCACAGCGATCTTGCTTCTTTTGAGTCTGGCTTGCGATGCTTTATTGGCAGCCCGCAGCTTGTGTTAATTGTTACAGCCAAGACTGGTAAGGGTTAGTGCCTGAAAGGTACATGGCTGTCTCTGTGGGCTGGAGAGATTGAGTGATGTGTCAGTTTGAAACTTGTCATTCTTATTCGGGGCTCTCTGGTTTTATTCAGATTTGACCCCAAGAGATAACTGTCACCTAGCTGCACCTACCAGCTGCTGAGATATGACACTTCTTATGATCCGTTGAGAACTGATGCAGTGGCTGATACCCAACAGCTTCTTGACTCCCCCTTTAAAAAGGTGCTATTTAAAGGTTTCTTACTAAAAGCAACTTCAAGAATATACTTCCATTAAAAAAAAAAAAAAACCTTTTGGAGCCCCTTTGGCAATCTCTTAAAAACTCAGTCCATAAAGGTTTTAGAGACCTGTAACTTCTTACCAACCAAAACTTCAAGATATTAAACTTTGTATTTAGTCAATAGCTATAACTGAACTCCACATTTACTGGAATACAGTGAAACTCTTACATTTAAGGTAATGGTTTATGAAGTACTTTTTGAAAAACAAAAAATGAACACTTTTATAAAATAATCAATCAGGTTCATGCAAATATTTGATCCTCAGTGTGTTACAAATATCTGAAGTCAACTGGAGCTGGCCTTGGGTGGGTGTTGTTATAAACTCTAGAGACACAGAAGTCACTGTAGATCACTCTAGATGTCAAGACCTCAGCCCCAGGCAGACCCAGTGGGCAGAACATGAAGCAAATTCCTGCCTTGAGAGCTTAAGGAAAACCACGGTGGAGATGTTCCCATCCATCAAAATGCTCTCAGATACAACCAACAGAAAACCTGACTTGGAGGAGTTGCTTCTGACCCCAGCTTCACATTAGAGTAACCTGGGGGTCAGCATTGTTTAAATCATCCTAGGATTCTGAGATGGAGGGAAAGTTAGGAACAACTGGTTTAAACAAGAAGAAAATTTATCACCTCACATTTAAAAATCATAATCAGATAGATAGCCACTTTATCAGCGCTTCCCAGCTCAGCGGGAAGAGTGTTTCCAGTTCTATGTTTGATAACCAGATTAGCTTCCCCGTCCTCTGACTTCATGAGGGATGCCAGGCCTCTCTCCCTACCATGCAAGACTTTTCCTGTCCTGCAGGGCTTTCATACCCTGAGGCCACGGCCCTCTAGTTCAGACACACTTGTCCCCTATTAAGCTCCAGGTATCTGTTAGGAATCTGGTGATTTTTCTTATTTTCTTTTAAATCTGTGCTCTGGATCCCATATTTTCTAACTAATCATTCCTACATGTTTCACAGGTATAGGAAGCTTGCCATCCCAACAAAATTAATAATTGCATTGTAGTGAAGAAAAATATTTATCGCTATCTTTGAAAGAAATTTGAATGTAAATAATAAAGGTTCTTTTCAACTTACTTATTTTTCACCATGGGGAAGATTTGAATTGAGAGAAGCTCTGACAGTCCCCAGGCGAGGGTCTCCTGCCAACCACCAAAACTCCTGATGGCTGTCTGAGGGCGGAGGTGAAACTATTGTTAACCAAGTCTGTCGGTGTCAGGTGGGTGCAGTCAATAGAGATGAGCAGGGTTGGCTTTATTTGTGTGGTGTTGAACTCTGATTGTTTATTTGAGTGATCAAAAGTAGTGAATCCAAATGTCTCCATGGCACAGCAAGAGAAGATTTAGGAAAGGTATCGTTTCTCTTTTACCAATGGTAAGGCATCAAAAGAAGAGTTTACCTTGAGCAAAGTGTGGTTTCATGGGTTCAGGGAGGCAATCATAGGTAATGCATTAGTCTGCTTGGGCTGCCATAACGTGCAGCAGTAGTTTTGTTTTTTTTTTTAATTCCCACTGTTCTGGAGGCTAGAAGTTTAAGATCATGGTTCAAGTCCATCTGATTTCTGATGAGGGCTCTCTGCTTGTGCACAACTGTGTTCCAGCTATATCTTCAGATGGAATTTTATGAGCACATCCATGTGCAAGGAGAGGGTGGAGTAAGAAGGACAGGAGGAAGTGGGGGGAGAGTAAGAGGGTGAGGACATTAGATCAGATCCCCAGAACAGGTACTGACCCTTATGGCCTTTATTATGCTTAGTTACTTCCTTGCTCTAAAGACAGCCACACTGGAGGTTAGAGTTGCAGTATGAGAATTTTGAGTTGACACATTCATTTCATAACATTCTACCAGAACTTACAGGAAGGAGGACTGCCAAGTGATGTTCTGGAAAAGACTTCTTAAATTTATTCAAGACTTTGTTCATCCTTTGTATTGTAACTCCCTAAAGGAAAGTAAAGATGGCATCTATTGCTTTCAGAATTTAAAGTGGAAAGAAAGAGGTGAAGGAGAAAAAGAAGGGAAAGAAGAAAAAGTTATCATTTCCGACGTTTTCTTTTTAAAAGAAAATGTGCTACAAGTCAAATGTCCTACAAGTCAGATGTGCAGAAAAAAATGTTAAGTCAGCAGGTAGCAATGAAGAATACTATTGGGAGATCCAGCGAGGAGGGAGAGCTCTTCAGTGCATACACTCCAACATATGAAGACCATTTGTAAGGTGAACACTTATAAAAATCACTCAAAATTGATGTACAAAAGTATTACTTGAATAACAACGTAAATGTACTTACTCCCTAGATGCAATGGGCAGAGCAGGGGAGAGAAACAACAAAAGGATAGCTATGTTTAGGGTTTTATAGTTGGAGTATATTTTATATCAAGTTCAAAAGCAGGCAAAGTCATAGTATATTGTTTTGGGACACATATATGCATATTAAACCAGAAAGAGGAACCTTTTCTTAATCACTAGAGGAAGTCCCTAGATTGGATAGCAATTATAACTAATGAAGAAGAAGCAGAATGTGGTGAGGGCCTTTGGGGATACTCACTTTGTTCTGTTTTTCAAATTTAGTAATTAGTCTCAAGAGTGAGGCTCTTTTGGGATTTGGTATTAAGATGGGTATTAATTTTGTAATTATTACTTTAACTGTATGTGTAAGTTTTACACACTATTCCACACTATAGTAAACTGAAAGAGTAAATAAGACCCAAAAAGTATAATAGATACAGGGAAAGGGAAAGACACTGCTTAAAAGGAAAGAACCACCGGGATGGGGAAAAGAGAAAAGAAGGAAGGGAAAGAAGATACGTCTACATACACAAGATAGCTAGGATAATTGTACTACTAATTTCTATTAGTTCATTGAGAGGAACTGTTAGTGCTTATAATGTCTGATCAATTTTGCCTGTCTGTATCTGGTACACTGAGCAACTACTTTGAAGGTAACAATATGCACTATAACAACCATTGTTAATTTCTTATCAAAAATATATAGGAGTTTTCCTTTTCTTTTTTAGTCAGTTCTCATACTGAATGTTATGATCTGTATTTTCAGGAGTAGAATCCTGGTTTATAAAGTGACTTTGTGTGACTTAACACTCTGCAGTAGTTTAATATTGGGACTGTGGCCCAGTAATCACTTTCCTAGTACAGATCCACGTATTAGCATACTTTTATTAATACACTTTTCTGTACAAGGTTCCGGTTGGATGGGAAAGTTTTTAATATGGAGAAGAAGGACGCTAATGAGACAGCAGCAGGTTGCTCCGAAGATGCATCTTAGGTTCCCCTTATTCCGGGCAGGATAAACTTCTGCATCTCTGCGGCCCCTGCATCCTTGCCCTGGTGCTATTCCTGTGTGCTTGTCTGGCACTGGCTGTGGCCAGGCACAGACATTCAGGTCCAAAGGTTAGAGCACCAGGAAAATAGGTGTGTAAACAAAACAAAGCAAAAACGCAGCCCTCCTGCCTCTGTGTGGGGTGGGGAACAGCTCTGTGGGGTCCACTGTTTCTACTAGAAGCAGAAAGAGCTCTCGTGTTTGTGGGGGTTTCACTGACTGCAGGATGCGAAAAGGGGAGTCCAGGGGCCGGAGAGGATGTGCTTCCTTCCTCCTGCCAGCTGTTTAGGCGGTCACTATGCACACACCAGGGCTGCGGTGTGCGCGCTTGCCAAAATGGACTCTGTGAGTGCTCACGGGGCGTAGCAAGCGAGTGAGACAGCGGCTTTTCTGTATTTACGCACGCGTCATACTGTACAGAGCAAGTACAACTTCTACTTTGTTAGCGTCACCAGAAAGAGTCCACAGAGGTTCCACAAAGAGGAGATAGGGACCCCACCTCAGCCTGCGCACAGGGTAGCTTGCAGGTTCTCGACTTAAATCACAGAGAAAAGCTACCAGGTACACCAGTGAGAGGCCGAGAGAGGTTTGTTAAGCAGAAAGAAGCCCACACTCAGGGAGGAGTGGATGCTCGTAAATTAAGGAGCAGTATAATCTGGGGCTGGGGTTTTCTGTGTGGACGTGGGGAGTCTGCAAGACACCCAGGATGTGCCTTCCTCCTGTCGGCCGGTTCCCCAGGTGGCTCGGTTGCGCTGTCGTCACCTTGCACGCGGTGGAACTCCGGAGGTCTTCGCCTGCTCGGTAGGGCGGCCGCCTTGCGGATGGAGATCCGCTAGAGGAGAAGCTGCAGGCTCAGTTTTCAGTGAAAAGCCCAGGTCCAACCTATAGGCTTATTGTATCTTTAAAGCCCTAAGGGGGGGGGGGGGATTCTTTTTTTAATTTTAGAATGAATTTCCTGGAAGAGAAAAGACCACTTTAACCGGGGGTGCCTGATTGTGTCTGGAAGCCACAGTGTTCTTAAAGTACAATTTCAAACTTTCGATTTTTCTTTTCTGTTTTTTAAACATCTTTCTTTTATCTTGCCTCACTAAGTTAGTGACAACAATTCGGAGTCAGGCAGCTTATATTCGAATGCTTTAGATCTTACTAGCACTACATCCTTTGTGAATTATCTCTGCTAAGCACTGGTTTTCTTATCTTATCTTTTCATTTTAGGATTATTGTAGGGATTGGTAACGAGGTATATTGCCTAACGTAGTTCCTAGCTTTTACAGTACTTGCTCGATAAATGGTAGTGGCTGCCGAAATTGTTGTTTCGGTTGTTCTCTTATTGAAAAGACATATTAATCATTTAGACAAAGATAAAAATTCTGTATTTAATCCAACCTTTGCTGAGGAGTCTTTTTGGTATGTATTTGTCATTCTCTCGTTGAAGCATGAAGTCATTTTATTCTGGTCTTGCTTAATCGGAGTCATAGGGGTCTTTTCCAAAGCCCTGTTCAGTAGGCAAAGATCATGATCTGATTGAGACCTTGGAAAGTTGTTTTTATTGATCCAGAATAGACAAGGTGGTTGAGGTTATTTAGAAAACTACCTGAAGATTTCCAGTGGAAGGGGCGACCATGCAGTCGTCTGCTCACCTGATGCCTACTGACACTTTGCTTTGTGCTCTGCACTGTACTAAGCGCTGTGAGCGAGAGAGCCACAGTTCTGACTGCAGTTTACGGTACAGGGGTAAGCTCCTTTGAGAGGTCTTTTGATAGTCTTCATCCTCTCAAGAGGTCTCCCAGCTTTAGTATTTTTGTAAAGCAAAAGCTCACTGCATTTGGGATCCCTTGCTCAGTTCCCACCGCAGCACTAGCTGTGGGCAGGCCATGGCAAACTCAGGCGAGGAAATCTGCAACTTTAGGAACCTGGGCGTTTCCGGCATATTCTGGAAGGATTTGAAAACCACTTAATATAGATATCCTGTAAAATCCCACTGTACCGGGATCTTTGTTTACTCAGTTTTTATAAAATTGTTTTTTCTGTCCATAAAGCAAGGGTCACACTAAAGAGCAAGCCCTACCCACTCGCTCCCTGTCTATCTTCTCTCCCTTTCCTAAAGTTTGGCTTAAAAATCTTTTTAGCATTTCACTACAGAAAATTCAAGCTACAGCATCATTGGATTTTATTGTGAGGACCTGTATATCCTCCCATGATGTTTATCATTCACATGTAACTACATGCACTTTTATCATTTATCAATCTGTTTACGTACCCCTTTGTTCATCCATTAAGTCACCTTTCCTTTGTCGCTTTGCAAATGGTAGACATCAGTATGCATCTCCTTAAATATTGTAGCTTGTGCACATTAAGTACAGTTTAGTATTTCTTGTCTTTTTTTCTTTTAATGTAAAATTTACAAACAAAAAAGACATACATCTTAAGTATGTATTTGCTGATTTTGACAACTCACAACCCTATGTAACTTGAGCCAATTTTAAGATATTGGACAGTTTGGCCAAGCCCAGCAAGTTGGTTTATTCCCTTCCAGTCAATTTTATTCCCTCCCCTGCCAATGCCCTACTCCACCCAAGGCAGTAGTACCTGATTTTTTCCACCCTAGACTAGATTTCCTGATTCTAGAATTATGTATAAATGAACCATATAGTATATGCTCTTCGTATAAAGCTTTTAAAGAACTCAGCATTATGTTTTTAAGATTTATAGTTCTGAGTATATCCATATTCACATTTATTACTGAGTAGTGGTGCAGTATTTTTTTTTTTTAATTTTTATTTTAGAAACATAAAAGTACAAAAACATATTGACAAACAGACACCCATTATCATAGAAAATAGTACAATCACAACTAATCTATAGACAAGGTGATATGGTCTCAACAGTAGTTGTTGCTTTATCCATTGATATCTTCGAATTGTAGATGTATGGACCCATATACAGACATGCAAATT